>RJWM01048407.1:0-11427 GCA_004363535.1 Dasyprocta punctata
CTGCCAGGGCAGGCGCTTAAGGCACTGAGCCAAACTCCCGGCCCTGGTTTTTTGAGGCAGAGTCGCACTATGTAGCTCAGGCCGGCCTTGCGTTCGCGTTGTAGCCCAAGCCGGCCTCGAACTCACAACGCTCCGCCTACCTCAGCCTCCCGAGTGCTGGGATTAAAGGCGTGTGCCACCACGCCCGGCTGCATATTTTTTTTCCTTTTTTTGGTTTTTTGAGACAGGGTCTCACTATGTATTTCAGCCTGGCCTTGAACTCACTATGTATGTAGTTTAGGTTGGCCTTGAGTTTACAGTGCCTCAGCCTCCCCAGTGCTGGGATTACAAGTGTGGGCCACCATCCCCAGTTTTATTCTATTTATTGTTGTTATTATTATTTTGGGGGTTTTGGGACAGAATTTCACTGCAATCCTCCTGCCTCAGCCTCCTGAGGACTGGGATTACAGACATGCACCACCATGACTGGCTCACTTGAATGAGTTTTACCACGAATTTGAGTGATGGGCCCAGCATCAAGGCTTTGAACGTGTCCACCGGGGCGGGCTTTTCATAGTCTCTACCCCAAAGAGTAGGCTAGAAATGCCTGCAGGGTCTCAGTTCCAGCTGAGGCTTATAAACATTCGGTTCAAGACAGTTTCTTTCTCCAAGTTTCAGTCTCTTCCAGGCAAAGTAAAGTTTAGGACTAGATACTCCCTCAGGTCCGGCCCAGGGAACAGTCACCATGAAGAGAGATCCGGGGCTTATGCGTTACCTATTTCCTTCTTTTTAGTAACAGCCGACGGGGACATCTGCCCCGGGCCGTGTGGGTCAGCGCGGGGAGGGCATCCGCGGTGGGGCCGGAGGGACCCGGTGCGGACACCTGGGCTCGTGTCTTGCACACTCCGGGCCACCCCTCCTACTGTGCCTTTGCTTCCCTTTGCAGATCCCGTAGACAGAGTGTTCCCGGAGGGTGAGGCTCGTGGTCTGGAGCCGCCGGCCTGGCCGGCTCCGCGCGGAGACCTCGTCGTCGGCTGTCAGAAGCCATGGAGAGCCTGGAGGGAGCTGCCAGGGAGGACGCGGAGCCCTGGGTGACGCAGGCTGGTCACGTCCGCGCCGCGCTGAAGACGCAGGAGCCGCGCTGACTAACGTGGGAGCCACACTTCACAGACGGCTGGCTGATGGCAAGGCGGTCCACCTCAGCCTGTCCTCCCGCTGCTGCTCCAGTGGCCTTTCCAGCACAGCAAGGAGAGAAGTGATGTCCAAATTGTGCTTATTTTATTTTATTTCATTTTATTTCATTTTATTTGAGACAGGGTTTTACTATGTAGCTCAGGCTGGTGTAGATCTCAAAGTGATCTTCCCGTCTCAGCCTCCAGAGTGCTGGGATCACAGGCCTGTGCCACCACATCAGGCTCTGAATTATATTCTTTAAAATTAATATTAATTAATAAACAGTTCTATGTTCATTTTATTATGGGAACTCAGTGGCAGTTATAAAACAGAAAAAAACAGGTCACAGCAAAATATACCATCAAGATTAGGTTAAAATATCTCTCTGAAACTTTTGCATCCATTATTGGAGGGGCAGTTACTATATATATATATATTTTTTTTTTTTTTTTTGGCACCAGGGATCGAACTTACAACCTTGAGCCTGCCAGGCAGGCGCTTAAGACATTGAGCAAAGCTCCCAGCCCTAGTTTTTTGAGACAGGGTCACACTATGTAATTCAGGCTGGCCTTGAATTTACAACGTTCTGCCTACCTCAGCTTCCCAAGTGCTGGGATTAAAGGCGTCAGCCACCACTCCCGGCTAGTTACTATATTTCTGTGATTCATCCTTCATAGAGGAGGGGCTCAGAACCAAAATGAGAAACGATACTTAGACCAAAGACACTGTTTTCTTATATATTCCTTACAGTTTTGGGGTGTTTTTTTTTTTTGGTACCGGGGATCGAACTCACGACCTTTCACTTACTAGGCAAGCACTTAAGCCGCTAAGCTAAATCCCTGGCCCTCATTATTATTTTTTAAAATGTTTATTTTATTAGTACATAATGTTTACATTCCTTGTGGGGAGTGGGTATGTGTATATAATACATCTTACTTCTTTGTTTCTACTTTTTGTCTTTGGTTTGTTTATTTCAAGACAGGGTCTCACTATGCAGTTCAGTCTGGTGCTGAACTCACAGCGATCCTCCTGCCTCAGTCTCCCGAGTGCTAGGATTGCAAGCGTGCAACACCGTGCCCAACCCTTTTTTCTATATTTTAAAATGCAAACAACACTTCCCTCACAGTGCTTCCTCATACCCATGTGTGCATGTGTGTGCGTGTGTGCGTGTGTGTGTGTGTGCGTGTGTGTGTGCATGTGTGCATGTGTGCGTGTGTGTGTGCAGAGCTGTGTGAATGCCCAGCGCCCACATGCAAGACAACGCCCTTTCGAACTTCTGCAATCTGGATCTTGTCGGAAGAAGGCATGACAGTTAGGAGAGGTCCAGAGTAATGACAACAATAAACGTCAGTGATTTCATTTCACAGAACCCTTACCCAGGCGTGGTGGCCCATGCTTGCAATCCCAGCACAGGAGGCTGAAGCAGGAGGACTGAGGTGAGCTTGAAGTCAGCCTGAACTACATAGTGAGACTATGTCTCACAAAAAAGAAACAACAAAACAAAATGAAACCCCTCACTGACAGTAGTCTGATATTTTTATTATTATTATTTTTTGTTTTTGCGGCACCGGGGATCGAACTCACAACCTCGCGCCTGCCAGACAGATGCTTAAGCCGCTGAGCCAAACTCCCGGCCCTAGTTTTGTGAGGCAGGATCGCACTATGTAGCTCAGGCCGGCCTTGTGCTCCCATTGTAGCCCAAGCCGGCCTCGAACTCACAACGCTCCTCCTACCTCAGCCTCCCGAGTGCTGGGATTAAAGACGTGAGCCACCACGCCCAGCTAGTCTGATATTTTTAAATGTATTATTACGATTGAAGAGTATTATGCTCCTAAATTAGTATGATTCTTATATAATTTCAAGGTATACATAGGAACCAATTTTTTTTTCTTTTTTTGCAGCACCAGGGATTGAACTCACAGCCTCACGCCTGCCAGACAGGTGCTTAACTGAGCCAAACTCCCAGCCTTAGTTTTTTGAGGTAGGGCTGTACTGTGTAGCTCAGGCCGGCCTTGCGCTCACGTTGTAGCCCAAGCTGGCCTCGAACTCACAACGCTCCTCCTACCTCAGCCTCCTGAGTGCTGGGATTAAAGGCGTGTGCCACCACGCCCTGCTATAGGAACCAATTTAATGAGGGTTTTTTTGGGGGAGGGGGTTGTCTTTTGAGATATAATTCAGGTTAGCCTTGAACTCATTATGTAGCCCAGGCTGGCCTCGAACTCGCAGTGTTCATTCTGCCTCAGCCCCGAGTGCTGGGATTACAGGGGTACACCACTACATGCAGCCTTAAAGAATTTTATATAAAATCTGTCACCAAAAATTACCTACTAGTTTTATAATGTATATATACTCACTTCATGAAGAATTCAGTTATTTTATTTTACTTTTTAAAAATTTTTTGAGACAGGGTCTCACTGTGCAGTACAGGCTGTCCTTGGACTCACTATGTAGTCCAGGCTGGCCTCAAACTCACAGTGATTCACCTGCCTCAGCCTCCTGAGTGCTGGGAGAGGAATTAAATTTTAATTTATAAGTTTTTCTGTTGCTGTGGGACATTAGGATAAGACAGCATTTGATATTCACATGTAAGACTAACCTATAGCTTGTTTTTAAAACTTCAATGTTTATTTCTATAAAATAACACGCATACTGTATTTTTTTCTGAGTGTCCTTTTATTATAATTACTGTAACTTTATGATTTCTTGATGCATACAGTGTTTTTATTAAGTTATTTCATACAAGACAAAATATATAATAGTAAAACAGTTCCTTGCTTTTCTCCTAATTTTATTATGTCAAGTCAAGCAAAATGGACACAGCTCTCAAGAAAAAAAAGTCTTGAGCATGTTTTTGAATCAAAAATGATTATCAACAGTATTTTTCCCTAATAGACTAGCACTTATTATGTATCTTATTTCAAAGCTGATTATTCTCAAAGAAAAGAAGAGATATTAGAATTCTCAAATAAATGACATTATTTAAAAGTACATTATTGCATTATTCATATTGTTGCCAGCAACTGGCTAAAACATGCAAAAGGAGGAAAGAAGAAAAAGATAAATTTACAAAAACACAGCAATATCCTCTAAAACATCACATTTTGAGATTTGAAAAGAACTTACAGATTCCATTTTGGGGGCTAAGAGTGGAAATTTATATCAGCACCATAAACAATGTAAGTCGACCCCCTACCCTTAAAAAACTTGAACCATGATAGGCATCTCTGCAAGGTAGGTTTTAACATATTTTTTCCTAATTTTTTCCCCCTCCATTCAGTAAGAAAGATAAGCTTTTCGAGGACCCAGTCGCCGTGGTAACTGCCAAAAAAATCCTCCTGAAGTTTGAAGGGGTCAGCAAGTGGGGTCAGCAGCCCTGCCCTCCCGCGCGCTGCCCCGGCCTGCGCTGGGGGCGTTGGGCTGATCCGACCCCGGGAGGGGGGACCCTTCCGCCTCTGATATAAATTTTTTGAGTCAGTTCGTGGCCTGGACTCTCCAGGTGGCCTCCAAAATCGATTTTGACCCCCTGACCCTGTCTCAGGGAGGAATAGCATGCACCCTAAGTGCGGGCTTAGCCAGGAATGACAGCTTTCCGCTGAGTGTTATTGGGGACAGGATAAACAGTTTGGAAAGCGGGGAAGGAGTGTGAGCGCCAGGCATCTTTACAACACATTAGAAAGCAGTTAAGAAATCTCTGCTTAAATTAAAAAAGAAAAATACAACCAAAAAACGTGCTTCCTTGACAGTATTCCTATGTGATCTAAGGGATCTTTCGACGGAAGTTTGTGTTAGGAGCCACACCGCCACACACCGCTACCCTTTCATCTACTTTGTTACAAATAGGCAAATGAGATAAGCAGATTTGCAACAAAATAGGTGGAGCGGGGAAGTAGTAAAATGTGCAGGGAAGGGAATCGGGTTATTGCAAACATCACTAAGTAAAGAGTTTCCAGTACTTTTCAACACTAGTTTTGTGCGTGTATCTTGTGTTTTAAATGGGAAACTGAGGAACTTTGATACCCTGGCGGAAAGAAAGAAAGAAAGAAAGAACAAAAAAAAAAAAGATGAACTTGTTGCACTCTGAGTTTGTTGCTAATTTGTACAACAAACATCAATACTTCATTTGGATGCAAATGAGAGAAAATCGATAAATGTGGAAGGTGACATCAGAGAGGAGCCGAGAGTTTAAAGTAAGCATCTCTGAATAACTTCCTGTGCTTTCAACAGTTTTAAGGTATCAAAAGCTTTGAAAATAAAACTGTGATATAAACATTCTCAATGATCCTTTCTTCTCCCTTTTTTCCAGGAGGCTCGACAAGTTTGATTTTCCCTGAGGAGAGCTGAGCTGTCTGTGGGTTCCATCTAGGAATTTGGGGCCCAAATGGTTTCTCCCCTGAAACTCTCAGCACCCCTTCTCCCAGCTCTGATGGAGCAACCAGCAGTGGCAAAACCATATCCTCCGAATCCTTTTGCAAATCCAATGTTTAATCAGGGCGCATTTCCGGTGGGGAGGGGGGGACGGAGGACGGGAGGGGACCTAGCAGCTGAGCCCCACGTTGGCACTTTGTGTCTCCGTCCTGGCTTCTCACTCCGTTAAATCCCTATTATAAAACTTATCTTCCCAAAGCCTATTATAGTATTCTCAGAACAAATTGGACCATGAATAACTTAGTTGGAAGTGTAGAGTATTTTCTACTCGAGGAAAGTTAGAGACGACAACAGCTTAACTGGAAGAAGAGTGATTCATCTTAAATAGATGGATTTCAAAGTTTCACTTTCAATAAAGCGCACCTTTGAGAGTGCCGGCTCTGGACTCACATCTCTGCTTTCTGTGTATTAAGGACTGGCCGAGTGATTACACTGCGCCCAGCACTGCGTGGCCCTATGTTGATGAATTTCCCCTGTGTTGTTGGTCTGTCAGACAGGCGCCCCTTCTACTTCCTGTGCATTAAATTCATGTTACCAAAGGGACTCCGATGCTCAGACATGAACCAACATGATAGGAATGGTATCTTGCATAAATCGTCATTTTCCTGTTAGATATGTTGTAAAAACATTTAATTTAACATCCCATGGTTTACAGAGTACTTGATTCATAGCTTTGTGAGATCCCTGAAAGGCTGCTATGAAGAAACAGATATCAACCTGACCTTAGCTGTGATTGCATACCGTGATCAAGCTAATAAAGGTGAGAGCTGGGACACTGACTCAGATTTTATAGCTCCTGTTTCAAGTGATTAACCCACAGAAATAGGCTTTTAGTTATTTTTGTGTCCCAATAATTCTGGGACATTGACGTTTTATATTAAAGAGCAATGTTTTCCTGTCTCATAGATTGATGATGGATGGATGGATGGATCGATTGGTTTTGAGACAGGGTCTCACATGCAGCCTAGGCTGGCCATGAACTCAGGGTGATCTTCCTGCCTCAGCCTCCTGAGTACTGGGATTGCAGGAGGATCATTGGGAGTTTGAAACCAGCCTGGGCTACAAAATGAGTTCAAGGCCATCCTGAACTGCATAGTGAGACCCTGTCTCAAAAAAAAAAAAAAAAAAAAAAAGACAAAACTGAAAAATTGGAGAGGGCTGAGAAGTTTCTGGATCTAAACCCTAGCATTGCCAAACAAATAAACCAAAACCAAAAGCTAATAAAAACTACTCTTACAACCAAAATCCAATCCTGAGGAATCAATTTTCAATGTCACAGATTCTGGGAATTTCTTGGTTTCTTTGTAGTCTTTCTTAGTCATCTGAACTATCAAATATTGCTTAGTTTTCATGTTAGCTTCTCATGTTGAAAAAAGTAAAAGCATTTTTAAGAACCTAATCTGAGGCCCAGTATATAGCTCAGTAGCACAGGAGCCTGACTGGCAAGCACAAGGTCCTAAATTCAATTCCTGGTACAAAAAAACAAAACCTATTCTGAGCCAGATATGGTGATGCATACCTGAGAACCTAGCACTCAGGAGGCTGAGGCAGGAGCATTGCTGTGAGTTCATGGCCAGCCTGGGCTACATAATGAGATCCTATCTCAAAAAGTAGGTGGAGGAGCCGGGTGTGGTGGTGCATGCCTTTAATCCCAGCACTCAGGAGGCTGAGGTAGGAGAAGTGTTGTGAGCTCGAGGCCAACTCGGGCTACAACGCTAGCGCAAGGCTGAGCACATAGTGCAACCTTGTCTCAAAAAATCAGGGTTGGGAGTTTGGCTCAGTGTCTTAAGCGCCTGTCTGGCAGGCGTGAGGTTGTGAGTTCAATCTCTGGTGCCCAGGGGGAGTAGTAATAGGAGGAGCAGGAACCAATGATCAGTATGTTGCGCATGTTAACTGAATTTTCAACTTTAGGCATTTTCAGTTTAAGAACAGTCTATTGAGACTCCTCTTACACTGGTCATAAGGAGAAGAGCCCCTGACTACTGACAGACACACTTTGTAATTTGGAGACTTAAACCTGGAGTTACACTGCCTGTGTCGAACATTGTTAGTGATCTACTTTTCTTTTTCTATTGTTTTTGCGGGGGGGGGGGTAGTGGTGTTTGTTTGTTTTTGTTTTTTGTTTGTCTCAAAACAGGTCAGGCAGGCCTTGGACTCACAGCGATCCTCCTGCCTCAGCCTCCTGAGTGCTGGGCTCACAGGCGTGCACCACCACTCCGGGCAGGACACGAAGCTGCTGCATGCTCACGGGGCAAGGTGTGATGTGGGTCCCAGTGCTGGGAAAGAGCTTGCGACAGGAGAAGCTGTCACAGCTCACGCCCACGGAGATCAGAGCAATACGAGTACAGTGCGTGAGCCTCCGCAGAAAGCACAGTACTGACTGGGCCCTCAGTACCAAAGGACGCCGGCTTCTGACGCTTTCGCCACCGCACGCGCCCGGCGCCGCGCTCTGACCTCCACTGCGGCGCCCACGCTGCGCAGGTGTGAGAAGCAGGATGGGCGGCGCCTGCTGCAGACCTGGCACGGGAAGGGGATGTGTGGAGGTGTGGGTACAGGGCGAGAGGAAGACAGACAGGTGGGGAGCTGGACAGGGAAAGAGACACAGCAGGGGAGGACGCATACATGTTGGATAGATGATAGATATAGATTATAGATAGATAGATAGGTAGGTAGATAGATAATAAATAGATGGTAGATAATTAAAAGCATAGCGTCTGGATCTAGACAGTTTGAGGTCCAGCTCTACTACTTCTATATGTATGACCTTTTATAATTTCTAAAAGTGGGAGCCAGGTGAGGTGGCTCACGTCTGTAATCCCAGTACTTGGGAGGCTGAGGCAGGAGGCTCGCCACAAGTTTGAGGCCAGCCTGGGCTACACAGTGAGTTCAAGGTCAGGCTGAACTACACACCAAGATTCTCAAAAAAAAAAAAAAAAAAAAGAAAGAAAGAAAGAAAGAAAGAAAAAGAAAAGAAAGAAAGAAAAGTAACAAAGATGTGTCCCAGATTTCACTCTCACTGTATTTATCAGTCTTGTAAGAAGTTTAGAAAAATATATATCAAGATCAGTGGGATGCAGTGGGTGTAGCACCCCCCCCCATCTCAAGCAACAGCATAATAAATCGTGGGAACTGAGTTTCAGCTGCGGATTCAATTCTGCCACCTGGAGGGCTGCACCTGCCACCCGCAGCGCAGTCCCATCCCGGCCGCGTCCTCCTGACCGCACCTTGTTAGGCCGAAGCCACTGCAGCCTCGACGGAATCGCACCCAGGCCAACGCCATCACACCCCCGTGCA
Organism: Dasyprocta punctata; assembly: GCA_004363535.1. Classification (NCBI taxonomy): domain Eukaryota; kingdom Metazoa; phylum Chordata; class Mammalia; order Rodentia; family Dasyproctidae; genus Dasyprocta; species Dasyprocta punctata. Next base: position 8,872 of record RJWM01048407.1, read on the forward strand.
CCTGCTGTGTCCGGGAGGACAGAGGCCGTGGCCGCTGCTGACTGTCACCTCCGCTGCGGGGTCCATGTGGCCTGGAAGCAGGGCAGGGCGGCGCTCCATTCATGGAGCCGGCTGGGCCCCGCTCAGCCTGGCCAAACTCCACCCAGCGTGCCTGCGCCGCCTGAAGGGGCTCATTCTCCCTAGGATGCGCTGGGGCCATCTCCCCTTAGCACGTCGCGGTCAACCCCAGGCTCTACTGTGCAGCTCTACGTAACCGCAGATTGCTTTTACTTTTGTGTTTTTTTGGTGTTTTTAAGACTAGGCCTCCCTATGTAGGCCAGGCTGGCCTCGAACTCACTCTGTAAAGCAGGCTGACTTTAAATTCATGGTGATCCTCCTGCCTCAGCCTCCCAAGGGCTGGGGTTGCATGCATGCACTATCCATGAGTAATAGTGCTTTTATGGAAGATGAATAATAGTGCCAGACAACTGATCCAAAAATGCTACCAAGTAACTAAAATTGTTGGATTAAAAGGATATTTTTCCTCTACCAGTTGGTTTTGTTTATTTACTTGTGGTACTGGGGATCCAATATAGAGGATTACACACTGAGCCACAACCCCACCCTTTTTTGGGAGGCAGGGTATCACTATGTAGTTCAGGTTGGCTTTAAAACTATTATGTAGCCTACACTGGCTTTGAACTCATGACTATCCTCCTGCCTCAGCCTCCTGAGTGCTGGGATTACAGGGGTATGCCACCACAGGCAGCATCCCCAGCTCTTTTTAAATTTTTTAAAATTTTGAAACAGGGTCTCACTAAACTGCTAAATTACCCACACTGGATTTAAATCATACATCTTCCTGTCTCAGCCTCCCAGAGTATGGCATTACAAGTGTGATCTCCCACATCCAGTTCAAACTGAAAACCCTAAAATTTTTTTTTATTTTGGCCCTTGTTTTATAGCACTGGTGTTGTAAAGGTGATGCTTCCGATGGTACCAGCTGAAATGCACGCAGTGGGAATATTTCTCAGGAATGAACTATGTCTCTGCTTTAAAATTAAAAGGTCTAAACTGGGCGTGGTGTCAGTGGCATGACTGTAATCCCAGCACTCAGGAAGCTAAAGCAGGAAGATTGCCATGAGTTCAAGGCCAGCCTGGGCCACATAGTGAGACCCTGTCTCAAGAAAAATAAATAAATAAATAAATAAAAAGTCTAAACTAAATATTTTTTAGGTATTAAATATGTAGAAAAAGGTACTTTGCAGCAGTGCCGAAAACTCAGCATCAACCTAAACTGAAATGTAGGTGGTGATTTAAAGGGAGACAATGTACACCCAAAGGTGGGGTTGAGGGGGCAGAGAGCTCTACAAAGGCCCTTGTCCTGCAGGAGGGGTCCCCGTGGCGGAAGGACACACAGCAGCTTGCCCAGGCCACCCGGGTCAGCAGCACAGCTGGGCCGGAGCCCACGGTCCAGGCGGGCCGGGAGCTGCAGTGCTGGGCGCTCGTCCTCTGCCATTGCGAGCCCCGGGTCAGGAGCAGGCGAGGGCAGCGGGGAAGGCTGGCCAGTTTTTTTGGAATTCTTGCAGGTGTTCGAAAAGCAAAGGATTCTTTTCAGAGCCGCATCTGCATTTGTCACTGGCCGTTCTGCTGAAGCCTGCGGTGTTTTTGTTTGCGGTTAGACAGATGGACACGAAGTGGCCAGGCCGCCAGACCTCCGGAAATCAGCTGGCCCCTATCGCCGCGATCTCCCTCTGCCGGCCGGGGAAACGTGTTCTTCCCGTGCTTTTCTGGCCCTTTTCTTTTCTTTTCTTTTCTTTTCTGATTTTTTAAAAAGTTACTTTGTTTTAACCTCTAAGCTAGGTTGAAATAAAAACTTTGATGAGATAATGACATCAAAAACTAGTTTTCAAAACTAGCCAGTCTAAAGCTTATTTAGAAATAGATCAGGAGATTTGTGGCATTTAAATAAATATTAGGATATTTAAAATGTTAACATCTGTGTCGATGATGAATAAGAGAACTTGGTAGAAAGAAAAATCACCACTTATAAGCTTTGTGTGTGTGTGTGTGTGGTTTTGTGGCACCGGGGATTGAACTCATAACCTCACACCTGCCAGGCAGGTGCTTAAGCCGCTGAGCCAAACTCCCGGCCCTTCACCACTTATAAACTTTTTAACGTTAAAAAAACTAAAATAAACTTTGTATTTTGAAGGCTTTCTTTCTGGTTGTCAGTAATACTCTTAAATTTATATATAAGTGTGTGTATCAGCAACCATGTTACCACAAGGCTAAGGAAACATGTGAAAGCAAACTCTAGTACAGAATTTTAGTGATAAAGTTAAATCAGAAACCCTTATGAGCATTCTCCTTAGAGGCAGTGTCTCATGGAATTAAGAAATCAAAGCTCCTGCTTTAAGTATTAACTTTACTATGATGTAACTTTCTGAATTTTGTTATTCTTTAATCTCTCTATTTCCTTTTTTTTTTTTTTTTTTTTTTTTTTTTTTTTTTTTTTTTTTTTTTTTTTTTTTTTTTTTTTTTTTTTTTTTTTTTTTTTTTTTTTTTTTTTTTTTT
>RJWM01048408.1:0-11500 GCA_004363535.1 Dasyprocta punctata
CTTCCTTTGGGGAAGTTTATTATGGATTAAGATTAGGGTCTAAAACATAATCTGTGATAAGCATCTGTGTTTTGTAACTCCAATTTTGTAACAAAAGCATAGACATGCTAGGGAGTATTCACACTCCTTTCTCCTGTATTTCCATCATATGCCTGTTCTCAAAGCAGTTGTTATTGCTCAATGTCCTTTCCCTTCACAGCACCTTTTGGTATCTAGTAAGTCATTTATCCTTGAGAACTAGCTAGAAAAATTAGCATCATTTTCCTTATGAATCTACGAACCCAAGATTTGAAATACAATTAAATGAAACATTATTATGGTCACACTGTTGTGTCCAACAGTTTTTTGTCTCTTGCATCTTACAGACTTTTTTATTTTTACCCTCAGTATCCCATTGTGAACTCTGGTAATGATAAAAGGAGAAAAATTTTAGTATTCATCAGAGGACTAAGCAAATGTTGAAACACATGTAACACACTCTCTGTATTAATCAGCAAAATGTTACAAAAATTTCTTAAAATAATGCTCATTATTTTAGCTTTCAAGTTTTTTCTCTTGATTTTGCTTAAAATATATTGAGCTCATCCCAGAGTTTTTAGTGCTTAAACTATGTAGCTTATGTTCCAACTAAATCAACTTGTAGTTACTGTAATTATTCAAAGAACTGTCATAAACACTGTCAATCTAAAACATGTGAACTTGAAAATTTCTCAGATATTTAAAAACAGATAGCAAAGAACTGATTTCCAACTAAAGAATAAAGTAATCCAGGAATACTGCTGTGTCAATGCATAATGAATATAAAATCATGGCTGTGCATAAACTAGCAATAGATAAAATTTGTGTCATCATCACCCTGGAAACTGCTCCTTGCTCATCCCTTCTTTTCCACTCACACTGAGCTCCTTTCCTTCCACTGAGTACAGGAAACTTCTACCTTTCAGTTTTTGCCCATCTCCATGGACTTGGGCCTTTTTTCCTTCTTTATAAGGCCTAGTTTAATCTCTTCTTTCTGCTTCCTGCTTTACAGATTTTTTAAAATAAAGTGCCCACCCCACTCTTGCCTTTCATTAAGCACATGCCTCAGCAGCTCTCTATCTTTTTCAGAATACATGTAACTCCTGATATTCTGTATGTTTACACACTTGCAGTTTTTGTTTGTCTCCTCTTAGAAGCTGTAAGCTATGAGTTAGGGATTTATTATGTGTGGTAACAGATGTTGAAATTGCAAGCAGACACACCAAAATGATACTAAGGACTTGAAGGTAGATTTATTTGCATTCATGGGCACTAATCAGGATCAGTCCCAGAATATCAGACCTTGATCTTTGATGATGCAAGGATTTTATATGATGCACAAATGGGAGGAACAAAGGAAATACAAAGGTGACATAGAACAGTCTGGCAGTTCTGATTAGCTAGCAAGGTGAGGTAATCAGTTGCAAGGGTAGATTAATGATTATCATTCCATGACGTTTGGTAAAATGGTATAACCAGGTATCTTGTGTGTTCAGTTACACTCTCTTGGTTACAGAGGTCAAGAAAGTCCATGAAGCAGTTACAGAGGTAGGCAGTTTCAAAAGAACAAAATTTTTAAAAGAACAATATCTTGTGCAGTTTTTTCCCTTTCAACATAGCACTTTCGAGATAAATCAAACCCACATGTGTAAATACTGTATTGTCTCCCTAGTGTAAGAAACTGAAAAAGTATATATGATCCAAAATCTACAATAAATACTATGTAAGGGTAAAAAACAGCTCGAAGAGCAAAAGTAATTGGGAAGGGAAAAGGGGGAAAGAAGGGAAGGGAAAAGGAAAAGATATAAATCTGTATCTATGTATATGTAAGATAACTAAAACGAATATACTGCTGAATGTATTAGTTATTTAGAGAGAACAACTGATACTCATATCATTAGATCAATTTTACATGTCTATATCTGTTAATGTAAACAACCATTTTGAAGATAACAATATGCAATATTGTAACCATTGTCAAATTTCTATCATTCTGTTTTGTAAACCTGTAGTGTTACTGTTGGGCATTTACTCTAGTCGTTTGTCTCTTTTGCTTTTTGTCTTTCTTATGTGTCTTTTTTCTTTTTCTTAAATAAAAAAAACAATACAGCACTTTCTTAGTAAATATTTGTTTAATGAATGTGTGATATATCTTCCTATAATAAAGTTTATATCTATCTCTCCTATTAACCCACTAAAATATTGTTTGGAAAACTGAACATATTTATTGATATTAGACTACAAATATTGATAAGTGCAACTCAAAATTTAATGGTACTGAATGGAAGTTTTGAAATAAATTTTCTATTTTAGTTACATTTCCCATAGCTATACAAAAGATTCAAACAGGAAATAGACATTATTTTCAATGATATTTTTCATGCATTCCTCCCATTCTTTTAAAAACAAACATAGCTCACCATGACCTTTTGTTCTGTAGTTATTTCCAATCCAAGTAAAATCATCTACCGATACAAATACTGCTTTATTAGTGGAATTTCATACAACTAAAGTTTATGATAATTCAACAGAAACCTCATAAAAGTTTACATAAAACTTTAAGTGCACAGAGTTTAAAGAAAATCTTAATTCATCCTGAGATTACATGTGAGGCAGAGATCAAACACAAAATAAAACATGCTTCAGTTGTCATCTAGTCCCGTTTCTGTAGTTTGCATGATTGAGTGACCAGAGTCAATCGCTTTTCGTCACTTGCTGGCTAGCTTGGGTTCACATCACAGTGGAGTCCAGTTAGGCAATCCAGCCATCCAGTCTACAAGAAAACTTGAATGAGTTAACTCACTCTGAGCTTGAAGGGAAGGCATGAGGCCCCTCACTCAGCTTATTGCTTTATTACCTGTTCTGTTCCCTAGATAGAGATCTTATGACATTATTATAATATCTTATTAAAATAAAACTCCTTTCAGTCTATAATTATGAAGTTTATATTCCTATTTCTGTTCTATTAACTGGCTGAGTGAATTTAGGTGAATGTTTTCACTACTCTAATTTCACAGCCTCATGCTTAAGGACTAACAAGAATATAAAACTACCCCTTTTGTACCTTCTGTGTATCAAGAATGCTTTCTCTTTTACCTATAGATTTTACAGAATTTTATATTGATGTGTTTGTAATGGCACGCCTTCATCCCATTATTTCAGGGATGAGGAAGCTGAGTTTCAAAACTTTAAGTAAAACTTGGAGTATTTCTCATGATTTTCTCAGATTATTTGGAGCAAAAAAGGACAGGCTTGGGCCATTATTCTTTACTAAGATGTTTCTCTGAGACACTGGGTTGTTAGTTGCCCTTAAGCTCCTCAGCAAGAGTGTGAGGCTTGATGCAATCTACTCATGGCATTTTCTAATATCAATTTTTGTCTCCCAGCCCCACATCTGGACCTTCACTTCCTCCTCACAGCAGATGCCTGGCAGCAGTGGGCACACCTAGCAGGCACTGGATAATAGCATGGTTTCCAAGGTAGGAGAGTAAACTGCCATGTAACTTGTCCCATCTTTAATAGCTTCAAACTGTGTTTAATAGCAAAAAAAATGCGCAAAACAAAACAAAACAACAAAAAACAGCATTCTTTCCACTGTAGAGAAAAAAGCCTAAATCTTTAAAAATAAATGAAATATTCAAAATAATTCTTGTCCCTTTTTTGCCTTCTCTCTCCTTTCTACAACAATTTGAAAACATAGGTAGGAGTATAAATGGGTTGAACAAAGAACACTAGTAGTTGACTTTTACAAAAAGAGGAAATTGAAGCCTGAACAGCTTGAAACAGTTGTGCCAGTTTACAGTACAGCAGTTAAGTGGTAGGGACAACACACATATTTTGTCTCACTTGAATGACTGTATGGCTCCTAAGAGAGATGGGCTGATCCCCTCATATACAAAAACATAACTAAGATTTATCATTTGTGATTTAGAATGACCTCGAGTTTAATTTTTCCCTAACATTTGCTTTTACTCTTAGCCTGTGTCAACTAGGTAGCTCATTTGACATCCTGTGGGAATGGTTTTGAACTGATGGTTTTCTTCACTCTCTAAAGGCTGAAAGCCATGAACACCTGCAAACTTTTACTGTAAATGTCTGGTGCATTAATAAGAAAGAGCATTTTCCTAACACTTCCACAAAAGTATAACGAGAAAAGAACCAGCTTTAGAGGTGCTTCACAGAGCACAGGAACGGTTTCTTCCATAATGCTTTCAAGAACCAAATTAAATGACTTCTATTCTTCCCAGCTGTCTTCTGTGCTCCAGTGTAGAGCTTGTCTTGTGTAGCCCAGTGCTTTTGCAGGAGCCATGCACAGCGTGTCCACATGGAGAGTTTCCTGAAAACAAATGCCACACATTCCTTAGCCACCCCCAGGGAGGGCACGGATGGACCCCATGGAGTGGAGTCTGTGTCCTTTACCCAGGACTCATGCGCCTCATCTCCAACATAAATTAACATGAAAGTATTTTGGAAGTCATCTGTTAACTTATAAGAAAAGAGAAAAGATTTGTAATCTTCCAGACATACTTTCTTTATGTTGCTACCTCCAGACTGACTCAAGGGGATGTGTACTGAGTGTGTCTACTACTAATGTTGGAGTTTCTGGGAGAGTTTTTCACCCATGAAGTTTCATGGTACCATGGCCAGGGCTCCTGTGCTCTCAATTTAAAACTATTGTCTCTCTCCAAAGTCTCTTTGCTCACAGATATTGGAATTAAACCACATAATGCACCAAAAACCAATCTATCAGAGGTTTTTACCTTCCAAAGTCAATGCTGATGTTTCTAAGACAGGGTGTAAGACAGAAGTGTGATCGCTGTACATTTGGGCTGTCAGAAACTTGGTGGTTACTTGCTCCTGATCCACAGCATACTCCCTGTCTGGGCTGGGGGTGAGTGATTTTGCAAACAGCCAGTGTAAAGTGGCTAAATTCTGATGAAATCCTAGGATACAGTCCCATCTATGTTTGATGCTCCCCTTCACTCTGTAGGACTGTTACTCTCCTGTTCTTCACCCTGCAGCTCTCTGTTTAGGATCAGATCCTCTCTGCTGCTCTGACTCACTGAGTCTCTGCCATTTCCCAGTTCACTGTTATCCATTACTTATCTCCTTTTCTGCTTTGATACTTGGTACTCTAGGTAATGTGCACCTAATTTTGGTGTCAGTTCAGAAAATTAAAAGGCATCTTTTCTGATGGGTCAAGATTTCTGTTTTCTACGACACAATCTAAATGGAGGCTTGTGATTTGCTGTTTTCTGTGACATGTTTGGCAGAGAGAGAGAGAGAGAGAGAGAGAGAGAGACAGAGACAGAGACAGAGACAGAGGCAGAGAGACAGAGAGAGTATTGAGCATTTCTTTCACTATAGTTCTGTTCCAACCTTACCAACTAACTATGCCTATATTATATGTTCATGGCAGGGCAGGCATAAAGCAGAAGCAGCAAGCCCCCCTTTTCCTTTTTATTCCATTCAGCTTAAAAGTCTATTGGTTGCTGAGGATATAGCTCAGCAGCACAGCACCTGTCTGGCAAAGAGAAGATCCTAAATTCTATTCATGATACCAAAAAATTTTTCAAAAAGTTTGTTGGTTAGGGCATGGTTTGGGGCCTCTTATGGCAGTCCCTCTTAAAGTGGCCTGGCTGATAGCAGCAATACCAGGTAGATGTCATCGAATTCTTCTTGGAACCTTGAGAATCAGACTTAAGGTCTGTGTTTTTAGGCCACAAAAAATGACAGCTATTTTTTTGGTCTCTTTGTTTTCTCTATTTGGTTTTCTCTCAGTCCTGGTTATAAAATACTGAGGAGGCAGTTTTTACTAAAGAATTGAGTGAATTATCTGGAGCAAAGGCTATCTTTTGTAACTTCTCCTAATATCTGGAGTTGACTGGGTAATAATCATGTCTTTAAGCAAAGTATGTCCCTCTATTGAATCAGACCAAGGCCCCAGAGTTCAGACCCATCTTATCAGTTGGGTCCAGTAGGACTAAAAGGACCTGGGGGGCACTCATCTCCTCCCTCTGGCCAGACTGTCATCTCTGCCTGTCATCTCCGTGGAGGAGCCCTGAGTAATCATGACAAGTGGTAAAAGTCAACCAACTGATTGCTGGACATTGGCACATGTGTCTTTGGCCTTCTCAACTCTGGTCTTCCTTCCAGGCACTGTACCTCAATACAGTAACCAAAATATAGGTTGCTTAAACTGTAACTGGGATAACTTTCTCTTCATTCTTTCCTTTTAGTTATGCCTATAAGCCTGACTCCAGTCCTGGAGAGATTTTACCCTGACTAAATGATGCATATCCAAATTGCCAACTAATCAAAATGATGCTGAGACTGGTTTTTACAAATATAACACATATTGTTGTTTATATATGAAAATGAGAGAATTTCATCTGTCAAAATAGTATATTAATCTGGTTCTCCTACATTATCAAAATTTTAGAAATAATTATAACTAAAGCTAGAGGGATTTATGAAAAAATATCAGACTCCATCAATAGAGGACCCTAAGTGTCAATAGGTCACAGTTGCTATTCCTTAGAAACAGCTTCTAAACTTAACTGTCAGCCCTACTACTCATGTTTTGATTACATATGCCTTTGTATAAAAACTTTGATTATATATGCTTTGATTAAAGTTTGTTCTTGCCTAGAAGGTGCCAAACCCCAAGACATCATATAGATAAAACTATTTCAATAGAGTTATGTGGCATTTACTGAGGCCTTAACTAACTATACTCAATGAGACTTAAATGACACTGCAGGTGGCCTTTCTCTCCTAAATAAAACTAATGAAACAGGCCATCCTCCAAAATCAGATGACATTAGACATCCTAACAGCACAGGAGGTATTTATGCAATTGTAAAAAATTGAATACCTTATGTATATTCCTGATCCTTCCACAAATATCTTAATAAACTGTTCAAGAGCAACATGCCAGACTAAAATTGCCTGGACCTTTTCTTTTTCCTCCTTATGGAAAGCCATTACTAGTTCCTCTTGGTGAAAATCTTTATTAACTATACTCATAATTATCTTGTTGATTCTAATATTTGGACCATGCATGTTTAATTGCTTCTTTGACTTTGTCTCCTCCAGACTCAAAGCTGTATGCCTACCCAAGATGAAAATGCCTGGTGTCTATCGAGGGCCTCTAGACAGAACCTCTACAGAAGTATACCTGACTACCGTTCCACAACTATGACCCCCTTCAGCCTGAAGAAGCCAAATTGGTCATCACCCATTACCCCCTCACAGCAGTTTGGGTTACTTCTTCAGAGGGTGGAATGTTACAGGCAACTGAGTTAGACAGCCAGACAGGGCTAAGCCCTCAAGGAAACTGGCACAGAGGACCAGATATCTTGATGACCTCGGAAGAGACACACACTTCTTGCTGTGGGCCAGATATCAAGACAAAAGGCAAAACAAACGCAACCATATCCTAAGGTTTGATATTCTAAATAGTTCTATATCACCCTGAGGAAGTCAGGAGTCAGTATCCCACCCTCTTACAGGAAGAGTCATTGTCGTTAAGCTTCCCCTGCTTACTACATGACTTGCTTCCCAATTTGTCCTTGAGTTAATCAATTCTACCTGAGCAATTAGTCTTATTGGTTAACCATGGTTATGTTCCACCTTATACTCATCTGCCTTGCTAGTTCCCAGTTTTCCCTATCATGGTTTTACTCTATAAAAGTCCCTAGAAATGACAGAGTCTTTGGCAACCCACTTGGGACTCCTTCTGTCCCTCAGACAGAAGCTTTCTTTCTTTCAATAAGTATATTCTGCTCTTAAAAAAAAGTCTGTTGGTTGGTGCAACTCATACCTGGAGTGGGTCTTCTGTTTTCTGTAAACCCATTCTTCCACACCCAGTACTATGCTAATCCAGTCAGTGGACTCCTGCACTTATGGCACAATCATGATCCTGCTCCATACACCTGTGATCAAGGAACTCCCAAACCCTTATCAGGGAATGCATGAGGCTTTTGGCAGATGTGTTTGATATAAACCAGTACTCCCAGGATCTATGAACGTAACCTTACTTGGAAACAAGTCTTTGTTGATCAATTTAAAATGAGGCTATTAGGTTGACTCCTAATTCAACATAATATAACTTTATGAAAATAAGAGAGTGGAATATGAGGCAGAAAAACACATGGGGATCCTGTCGCATAAAGATAAATGCAGAGAAATTGGTCTGTTGCATCTACAAGTCAAAGAACTCCAAAGATCACCAGCCAAGTAATAGGAAAAAGGCATGAAACAGATCCTCCCTCTTAGTATTAAAAGAGGTTCAAAGAAGAAAACCACATAATAAAGACCAAAAAGCAAAGCAACAAAATACAAAAACAAGACAAACATAAAGTCAAAACCTAGTTCTTCAAAGAGATAAGCTTAATGTGAGCACACATATTTAACAAAACTCACCTAAAATACACTTAAAAACATTGCATTTTACTGTGTGCAAATTATACTTTGAGAATTCTATTTAAAAGTAAGTTGTAAAGGCTTTTTCATTTGTTCTTACTTTTCCTTTTCTATATCAACAGACTTATTTCAAAGCATTTCAGAAATTATATAATTTTAGATTAGTAGTTTTTATTATAATTATTTATATTATAAGGCATGTATTATTTATATTATAAGGCAGGGTTTTACTAGAAAAAAGAGATACAGCATGAAATATACAAATGTAAAAGCAATGACAAGTTTGGCTTACCATGGTCAATCAGAGATGGATGAGGAAGAGTGCAGAGGGTGACTGCATGATGGAGGCTGAATGATTCAGTCCAAAGTCTGGAGTTCACTGCAGTTTCCCATGCAAGCGTGCACCAGTAGGCCAATGGGTCTGCAACAGAAGGCTAAAGGGTCTATGCTGGAAGGCTGAAGGATCCAAGGCAGAAGTCGAAGAGTCTGCACTGGAAACCAGGAGACAATGTCCAAGCTGAAGGTGAATGTAGGAGCTCGTCTGAAGAACAAAGCCACATATGTCTTTCCTCCTTCCCTTTTACACCATTCAGATGATGAGCCACTCTACGGTATAGAATTGCTAAGCTGATTTAGTTAAGCTTCTAAATGTCTCAAGCTGACACAATCAATCAACTATATGAAGACACTTTTCTAATGCACGTTGTACTTTAGTATAATAGTAGCCAGGTGTGTGTCTCAGTAGCTGCATCTGGGAGATTCAGGAAGCAAATTTTGTGTTTTTCTCATTTGGCATTATGAGCTGTAAGGTATGGAATGGCAAGGTTTGTGCATGTGTGCAAGAGCTTCAAACTCAGACTTTTATCCAAGAGATACTCCAGCTAACAAGTTGTGCATTTGTTTTCCTGTGCATCACAGTGGGTAAAATATACCCACACCACTCTTTTGTTCTGTAAACATGTATTTTAGCATAAATGGAATGTGGGTGTGACTGACAGTAACTGTGCCTGGGAAAAACAAAAACTCATATGTGCATTCTTCCTCTTGGTAGGCAAAGGGCAGGTGTGTGCAGTGTAGGAGACCACTACAAAGCAGCTCAGCAGGATTTAAGATTAACTAACTGACTTTCTATGTTTATCTGTGAGTCTATCCTAGGGCTAGGTCCCTTGCCTGGCAAAGGGAGCTGATTCATAGTAAGTGTACCTCTATAAATCACTGGTCCTGGCTGAACCCTGTAGTGACCTGTGATGCCAGAGATACTTCAAAGGGCAAGATAAGGCCACAACAGAGAGCACCTGGCTCCAAACCTCATTAAGTAGATAGAGATTGTAGCTGCAGGCATCTCACTCCTGCAGTCTCATTCCCAGCATAAATGTCATCATAGAGATAAGATAGTTCTCCTTAATTGGCATAACTTACTACTTGGAAAACTTTTTGAAGTGATTCCCAAGGGCCTACTCATTTCCAATACATTCCTGGCAGCCAGACTCAGAGTCTGGGGGATGCCACAATCCAGTGTATGCTTCGCCTAGCTGCCTGGGTCTGTGAGGTCTCAGCCACCACCCAGTAAGGTAGAGGTTCCAGCAGCACACTCCCAGAGTGCACCTGCAATAGCTGCACAGAGGATCCAGCTCTACACAGTTTAGCGACTCAGCACCACCCATCAGGGGAATGCCTGGTCAGCCTTGCAGGGCACAGAGCCACACAGGTCCCAGAAGAAAATGACAAAACAAAAGACGAAGAGGCAGTCTCAATCTGCCAGCCCACAGAGAACAACCCAAGAGACACCAAAAAGGAAGACACTGAGAGTCACACAACTGAACTTTCTGAAATGATAGAAAATGCAGTAAAGAAACAGCTCAACGAAGCTATAAAGAAACACAAATCAGAAATAATCTCTCAGCTAAAAAATGAAATGAGAATCATTATTAAAGAAATGTGTGTATCTAAAGAAGAGCAATATAAAAAAATAGAATAACTTAAGAAAATGATTGAAACTTTGAATGAACAATACAAGACACAAACAGAATGCATGAAGCAGATTGAAAGGGAAATTCAGGAAATGAAAAATTCCATGGAAAGTTTGAAAAACCACTTGAATGATGCTGAAGATAGAATCTCAGACCTTGAAGACAGCATGGGAGCTTATGGCAATGAAAGAAAAGATCACTTAAAAATAGTAAGGAACAAAGAAACAACAATTCAACAGCTGCAAGATGATACCAAGAGAAACAACATAAGATTAATTGGCATAAATGAAAAAACAAGGGTCATTACGAATGACCTGTGAAGACTATTCACAGAAATAATAGCAGAAAACTTTCAAAACATGGGAAGAGAGTCTGATATGCAGATAAGTGAGGCATAAGGAACCTCAATTAACCAGAACCAAAATAAATCTTCACCCAGACATATAATAATAAGGGTATCAGAAATACAGAACAAGAGCAAAATATTAGAAGGTGTCAGAGAAAAGAAACAGATCGCTTACAAAGGAAAACCAATGAGAATCAAGGCAGACTTCTCAACACAAACCTTAAAGTTAAGAAGAGCTTGGAGTGAAGTATTTCAAATCCTGAAAGAAAACAATTTTCTTTTTTTTTAATTTTATTTGAGCAAAGAAAAACAAAACAAACAAAAACAACAACAACAACAAAAAAAAACACCGACATATATAGTAAAAACAACAAGCAAAAGAGACAAGCAAACAACTAGAGTAAATACACAATATTGCAGGTTTACAAAACCGGAAGATAGAAGCTTGACAATGGTTGCAATTTGCGCATCGTTATCTTTAAAATGGTTTCTTACATTAACAGATATAGACATGCAAGATTGATCCAATCATATGAGTACTAATTGTTCCCTCTCAATAACGAATACCTTGAGCAGTGTTCTTTTTAGTTATCTTACATATACACATATACAGGTTTATATCCCCTCCTCTTCCCTTTTCCCTTTCCGCCCATTCCCCTCCCAATTGTCTTTGCTCTTTGAGCTGTTCTCTACCCTTCCACAGTATCCATTGTAGACTCTGAATCACATATACTTTTCC
>RJWM01048409.1:0-11500 GCA_004363535.1 Dasyprocta punctata
TGCTCTATTCTATAAGTTGCACAAAAAATAACCTCACCTCTTTTCTGTGTGGTAGTTAAGATCTGATTTTAATAAAACTATTTAGTTATTATTTGTTTTCAGAAGTCCTTAATATCCATGTAATACTAGTAATTATCACAATGTGGCTCATACTTTAATTCTATGAAGGAATTACATTTTTCATTAACTATGCTTAGCACCAATCTTTTTGCTAGATTTATAATGATAGATGATGTACAAAGAATACTGCTCTGTGTTACAGGTATCTGAACAGCTTAAATTCATGACAACAGTCTTGTCCCTGTAGCGTATTGTACAACAGAAGTAGAACAGTACAGGGAATGACAACTGGAAATTGAAGGCTGTGGCTGTCTCTAAAGACTGCATTTTCAGTTAAGGTTGTATTTCAAGGTAGTGAGAGTTGAGACGTCAATACATCTTTCTTTGAGTATGTCATGAAATCCATAACAACCAATAAAAAGAAAATCAGTTCAATACTATTTTATGTTTATGAAAGGGCAAAGAATAACTTTAAACTGAAAAAAAATCTTTCAAAACTTGCTCCTTGAAGACGTGCTTAAAACAAGATTCTAAACGCATTGATAATGTAATTTTAATAAAATAAAAGAATAAAATGATTATGTCATATTTGCAATTCTCAGAAAGACTATTTTATAGCAAATAGTTCCTAAAAATATGAAGCTAAGAGAGATAAGAATGAAAATAACAAAGAGCATCACTATAATAATTTTGAATTCAGTCCTGCAAACACATACACACACAAACAAATGCATTAAATTCATTTAAAAGATAATTTGCATATTATACTTTGCATATTGTACTGCATTTGATTTTTCATATGAAAACAAAACCAAAATTTTAAATTTATGCTAGAATTTGTATATAATACTACATTCTCCATATCATAGTAAAATAAGTCTAGAAACACAAAAAATAAAAAAATTACAAAAATACGGAATGATAAATTAATAAACACTGAGGACTTTGGTAGACTGAAAGAAATTGCTGTCTATTTTAAATTCCTGTTGTGGTGAATCCTTACAGGGAAAAAAATGTAGCCAGCAATACATAATCTCATTAAATACAAGAACCATTTTACTGAAATGGTAAATAAGTCTTCATTCCTTCTACAGTTTAACTCAGAAAATACATTCATATCCAAAAAATGTTGAGTGTTTATCCTGTGTACATGTGGAGTTGAATAATACATTTCTCTTTCATCTGCAATTTCACTAACTTTTCAAACGTTCTACCAATCATATTGGCTTGTAGAAGGATCAAGTGACATGGAAGAAAAAACATGAAAAAGAAAATGAAGTGTAGGGCAGGAAAAAATATACACAACCTAGAAAGTGGCCTTTATTTCTAAGGCCTGAGTATGGATTTAGTGCCAAATAATCATCAGTTCAAATGTAACTTAAAAATTTATTGTTTACTTAGAGAAGTTCATGAATGTTAATATGTTTCAATGTCTTTTACTGTAACAAGGAGATATTAAATCTATTCCATAGACTTATTCTGTGAGAAAAATAAGTTAGAGTTTAGAAAATATTTAGGAGTATTGCTCTGCATATAATAATCATTTATACTTGCATCTAATTTATTTTCCTCAAAATATGCATATTAACACATGCAAAATTTTATATATGTAAAGTGAAAATCTCCATAAGGTAAGAAAAGGCAAATTTTATTATAAATAACATACATTTAAATAACTCATACTTATCATTAACCCCAAATATTTATTCTTGATTAAAATAGTGAATGAAGTGCTGAAATTAAAATTTTACAAATCAAATATATAACTGAAAACAGTAATTTATCATTTAAATATTTACTCAAAATCCCATTGATATAAACAGTAATAAGTAGGAGAAAGGCAGGAAAATTATGCAACATCTTATGCTCTTCCTCTTATTTTCAGTGAATGGTTTTGAATTCAATATGAGCATGATAATTATAAAAAGGCATTTATATAGTAATGCGAATAATGCGTTGAGAAATCTTGATAATTTTGCTGTAGGAATAAGTCTATATGGCTATGGATTTTATTTATTTATTTATTTATTTATTATGTATCATTTATTTAATTATTTATTGTACCGAGTATTGAATCAGGGCCTTCTCACTGAAGTATACACTCAGTCATCTTTTCTACATTCATTTATATTTCCTTTTGAACATTTAATTTGAGAAAATTCTTTTCATGTGCATATTTAAGAAAAGTTTTAAAACTCAATAAAGAATTTTTTTCTAGAGAATATATTCAAATTCCTTTGAAAAAATTAGGTAAATTTTTTTTAATTTTCAGAAATTTAATGTAAAGCTTGACTGATTACTCTTCTCATTTTTATCATTTTATTGCTACCAGTTTCTAGTATGTAATGTTTACAGCCCCAGTGGGGAATAGGTGCATGAATATAGCATATTTTAATTCTTTTCATTAACCTTCTCCTCCTTTCCCTCTCCTCTCCTTCAATCTCAAGTTCCCTTTACTTTTACAAAATATCCATCTTCCTATTTCCTCTTCTTTATCTCTTTTATTTTTAAAAATTGTTTATACTTTGAGCTGCTCATATAAGAGAAAGTATATAGGATTTAAATTCCTTTGTCTGATCTATGTCACTTAACATTATGACCTAAAGTCTTCTTAGTCACTTTCTTTGTCACTGAGATGCGATCCCTCACACCCACAATTTAAGGGAGATTATTTTGGCTCACATTTCAGTCCAGGTTTGGATGGTTTCAAGGAAGAAATTGTTGTCAGAGGCTAGCTGCTCATGGAATCGGCAGGCAGAAAGCAGAGTTAGTACAGCAACAAGCCAGGAAGGGAAATATACAAATTCCAGTTCCTGCCTGGGGTTGCCTCTTCCAACCCAACCATACCTTCTAACTGCAAGCCAGCTGTGAGCCCCTATAATGCAATTACCTTCCCAATCATAAGACTGCATGAGGCTTTTGTGAGACAACTACATTAAACTGTAACACAAGACACATGCATTTTCCTAAAAATTACTCAAATTTGTCCTTTATTTCACAGTACTCTGTTGTGTATAATTGCTATATATTCTTTGTCCATTTATCTATAGCTGGATACGCAGACTGCTTCCAATAGTTAGCTATCATGAGTGCTGCTGCTGTAAACATGGGTATGTATGGATCACTGCAGTATGGTGTCTTTAACTGTTCTGGGAAGATACATAGAAGGGAAATAACTGCGTAAAATAGAATTTCCAGTTTTGTTTTATTGAAGAATCTCCATATTTTTCCCCTAGTGATTGTACTAGTTGACATTTCCACCATCAATGCAAAAAATACCCTTTCTCCTGCAGCCTTGGAAGTACTTGCTGCTCTTTGATTTCTTCAAGGTAGCTGCTCTTCCTGGAGCAAGGTGAAACTCAGTATTGCTGTAATATGCATTTTCTTCTGATAACCCAAGAAGCTGAACATCACTTTTAGATATTTATTGACCATTCACAATTATTTTACTAAGAATCAAAGACCAATTCCAGTTGCCTGTGTCTTTTATATTGGAAAATTCATTTTTTTAGTTCCTTATAAAAGAGTAGTAGGCAGCAATTTTCTCATTCTACAGGTTGTTACTTCATTCTCTTGGTTTTATTGCTTTGCTATACAGAATTTCATTATTTGATATAATCCTATTTGTTGAGTCTGAGTATTATTTACTGAACAATTGGAGTTCTGTTCAGAAATTCTGAATCAATCCCTATGTCTTCAAAGGTATCATCTATTTCATCAAACTGTATTTTAAGACATTATGACACTAAGCTGCTAAGTTTACCTGGCTGGGATGAAATTTGATGACCTTCATTTCTTTTTTTTTTTTGTTTTGTTTTGTTTTTTGCGGAACCGGGGATTGAACTCACAACCTCGCGCCTGCCAAGGTAGGCACTTAAGGCACTGAGCCAAACTCCCGGCCCTGGTTTTTTGAGGCAGAGTCGCACTATGTAGCTCAGGCCGGCCTTGCGCTCATGTTGTAGCCCAAGCCGGCCTCGAACTCACAACGCTCCGCCTACCTCAACCTCCCGAGTGCTGGGATTAAAGGCATGCGCCACCACGCCCGGCTGCGACCTTCATTTCTCAGACACTCAGAGTGCTAGGATTACAGAAGTGTACCACAACACTTTGCATTTTTCTTATATTTATAATGATATGTTTTTAAGAGAAAAATTGATTAAATTGATCAATTTTACAAATAATACTAAATTCATTTTTGAAATTAGATTTTAAGTATTTCTTTATATTATAGAATATTTTGGTTGGGATATTAGAAAAACATCTTATACTCTGCAACAGATATTCTAAAAGTAGATGAATAGAAAAAAAGTACTAAATGTTTGATGAATCTTGGGAATATTTGAAAGACTATGACTCAGAATTCAGCTTTACCCTTCAAGTAAATGAGAGACATGTCTACAACTTTTGTTTGGTCAACTGATAATTGTGCATAATTTTAGAACATCAGGAAAATGTGTAGGTGATATATTTAATAAGAAGAAAGTCAATAGGATTAAATATTCTCATCATAAATGAAAACAGATAAATTATATTTATTATCAGAATTAAAAGTAATGCAAAATTCTCATTGAGTAGTGAGGGTCCTATATTTAATTATATTACTCAGATTTTAAAATAAAGCAGAGTGTAGCTTTGATCATTACAGGAGCCTTGAAATTTTAAAACTAAATAATATAAACTATGCCCTGTAAAATTAAAAATTAAAAATAATATCCCTTTAAAATGGGCAAACATATACTTTAAAATGAGTTGGATTTTTACAAAAAAGACAAACAGAAACTAAGTGAATTCTCTTTTTTGTTTTCATAAAATTTATTCCAACTTTTTCCTTTCTGGAAGTGAGTACCTAAATGGTTTCTAAAATTAGATAATTTTAGAATGCTATGGTTCATAACACTAAGATCAGCATATAATTATTTAGAACATATGAAAAAGGTGAATAATTAGCATACAATTTGCATATATGCACCCATGAAGTGTGAAACTACAAGAAATATGTTCTAATCCATATGTTAATATAGAATAGAGTAAACACATTTTAAGGGTTTTTTTGTTTGTTTGTTTGTTTTTGTGGCACCGGGGATTGAACTGACAACCTCACACCTGCCAGACAGGCGCTTAAGCTACTGAGCCAAACTCCCAGCCCAAGTAAACACATTTTAATACACTATAACATGCTTTTTTGGTACTGGGGATCGAAGTCACAACCTCATGCCTGCTGGGCATGCACTTACACCACTGAGCTGAATCCCCAGGCTTATTTTTTTGAGACAGGGTCTCACTATGCAGTTCAGGCTGGCTTTGAACTCTCTTTGTAGCCCAAGCCAGTCTGGAACTCACAAGGATCCTCCTGCCTCAGCTCCTGAGGGCTGGGATCACCACCATTCCAGGCCCTACACTATAACTTTTAAATCACAATGTTCCCTAATGCTTTGAAGTAAATAATACATTGTTTAGCTAACATACAAAATGACACTACATATTGCAAAATTCCCTTGAACAGCATTGTTTCATATGTAACAGAACATTGCATGTGTAGTATTTTAAGATAAATGTAAAATTTAAGAAATAATAGCCACAAGGTACATTTCTGATAGCAAAAACTCAGCTTGCAATTGTAAGAGTTTTGAAATATAACACTAAAATTAATTGCACCTATTTGCAAATGTATATAAATTAGAAACATGCATATCTTCTTCTGTTAGAATAATCATTTTTCAGCTTCATGAATAATAATAATGGCTCAATTTTATTTATTTTCCTATGTAAAGATATCCAAAATATAATACTTTGTAATGCAGCATAAGAAAACAATTAATAACGATTTTGTATAGAATACACGCTTGTGTCTGTTATTTTTGCTTCTTTTTTAATAAAAATTTCCTTTTTTTTTTTGTTTTTGTTTTTGTTTTGCTTTGTTTTGTGTTCAGAGTTTTGCTATGCATGGCAGCTCAGGTAATTTAGCTTGGGCTTGAACTGGATGGAGCTGGCCTCAGGCTGGTCTCAAACTCATAGCTATCATCCTGCCTAAGGCACCTGAGTGCTGAGATTAGAAGTGTATGCCACCATACCTGGTGAAAAGTTTACACTTCTTAGAAAGGTACTTTATTGTGTGATTAATGAAGGAATAAGAACCTTCTAGTTGTTCTTGCTTTCGTTTTGTCCCACTGCAATGTATTCTTCAGACTGGTGCCAGAGTGATAGCATCAGTGAAGACCAGGCATTGCGATGTGGTGAACCAGGCACGATCTCTGTGAACTGCTGCATCCTGATTCTACAGCACCTGCTTGTTTCCTGTACTTGGGTAATGTGACCGTCGATCTTGACTCTCAACTTGACTGACTTGAGAGTCACCTAGAATATTAGTAAAGCACAGCTCTGTATGCTTGGGGATGTTTCTTGAGGATGAACCCTGGGCCTACCTATGGTCTCTGGTTCCCTCTCCTCTGTGCTCTTGCCCTGTGCTCTGTTTCCTAGTTGTTGTGAAGTGAGCAGCTTTCCTCTACCTCATCCCTCCTTCTGCCGTGAGGTAACTGCTAAGGAGTCAGCCAACCATTAACTGAAATCTCTGACATATGGAGCCAAATGAAGCCTCTCCTATTTTATATTGCAAATATTGGGAATTTCTTCCCAGCCATTAGAAAGCTGGGCAGTGCACTTCAGATTTATTTACCTACTAGACCGCTAACAGGACAAACTACTGTCTTAGGGCTTTTAAAACTGGTGCATCTGCATGGAAGAATTTTTCTTCACGTCTTCATGAAGAGGTTTTTTCTTAGCATTTGTCCTCAGCTAACAGACCAATACAGAGGTCTTCTCTGACGCCCATTATAAATTATGCCCCTCAAATTCAGGCCCTCATAATGCACTTTGAATGTAGCATGATTTCTTCACACTCACACAGATTGCTGCAGTGTGAGGTAATATGCTTAATCATTCATTTTGTGATTATTCCACAACATAGGAACATGACCAAGTAAGCAGTTTACTGTTGCATCCTGGGCAGGCAAATTCTTTTCAACAATTTTTTGACAAATAAAAGTGAATTGCAAAAAAGAAAATCAGAGCGAAAATTGTTTCATTGACACATTAGCTATGTGAATAAATATGTAAGGAAAATAATTTAGTATTTATAATGGTTGAAATTTCCATTAAAGTTCATGTGTGTGGGAGGTAATTGGATAATGCAGTACATTATCAATAAATCTATCCATTAATAAATTTAGTAATGAAATGTTCTGTTGGAAGATGTGGTCTTGTTGGATGTGGGTCATTGCCTATGTGATCCAGAAAAATGTATCCTTGTTACCAGCTGCTCACATTTCTTTTTTTTTTTTTTCTCCTTTGTTCTTTTGATGCCATGGGTTAAGCAGCTATGTTCTACCCAGCCCCTTCTACTATGCTGTATCTGCCAAAAGAAAACTCTCCTCTTTACATGTTGGGTGTTATGTTTTAAATCTCAGTGACAGTAGTGTCTAACACTGATTTTTGTACCTGAAGAGGAGTTGTTACTTTGTGCCTGAATGCATTTTTTAAGACTTGGAGTTGGTTTGTGGGAGGAATTTGAAAATGTATGGAGATGCTTCAAAGAGAAGACCTAGATGTTGTACAGCAAGGTTTATAGGATACTGTGGTCCAAGTTCAGAACACTAATAGCGATACAAACTCTAAAGGTCAGGCACAAGAGGTTTTGGTTGGGAGTACAGACTCCATCAGTAATTGGAATAAAAACCATGCATGTAATGCCCTGGCAGAAAATTTGTCTTCATCATGACCATATCCATAGAATTTGAGAAAAAAATGAGAAAATGTTGATGAATAATGAGGCCAACATTCCAGCTGTTGATATAGGCATACCTAGGTGCTTTGAGTTAGATCTATAATAAAACTAAGAAGTAAGAAGCAACTATGAAAAGTTTGTGATTTATCAGATAGGAAGCACCTGTAAAGTTGAGGCCATGGTTTTTGCAAAGATTAGCCTTAAAAAGAAAGGGAATACTTTGATGAAGAAAACAAGAAATCTGAACTGAAGGCATCTCAGGAATGAAGATGATTCCACCCTTTGCAGGCTTCTGGGTGCAAAACTGTAAAGCTTCCTTTTAAAAAGAGAGTTATTTGGCCCTTGTTGGTGAAAGGATTCCTCAGGAACTGGTTCCCAGGAATTTATTTCATAGTGCCTATCCCTCCAGAAATTCAGAGGCCTCTGTATCCATGATCTAAAAGGCCGTGGAAATTGCTGAAGCAGGGAGCACACAGTAGCATCAATCACATGGTGCTGGTTTTACAAACATGTAAAAGAAAAGAAAAGAAAAGAAAAGAAAAGGAAAGGAAAGGAAAGAAAAAGCTTGTTGGATTGGGAAGGTTTCCACTTAGTTTTTAGAAGAATTTCCAACCAGTCAGGCAGTGTGCTTCTGAGAGAACAATACACGTGAGGTTGCGAGAGTGAAGAGAAGAGTGCAACAGAGATCCCATGAAATTGCCTATGTACAAATGCAGAGTGTCTGCTGAGAAAATTCACGGGAAGTGATCAGTGTCACTCTTAAGAAGCAGACTACACATGCTGTAATGAACAGTGCCTAAGGAGAGGAACTATTCAAACCCCTTGGCACTCACATCTTTCCACAACTTCCCCCAGTGCTGGGCTGAGAGCTGCAGGACTTAATATTTGCTCTAATGGATTTTGATCTTGTTTTGGACCCATTCCTTCTGCCCCTGTTTCTTCCTCTTGAAATGGAAATGTTTGCAGTGTGCCAATGAATGTTTGCAGTATTTAACCATCTTTTTGAGATCTACAAACACCCACAGCTCGGAGTTTTCCTTGAATCTCAGAGAATATTTGAGATTTGAACTTCTCACCAATACTGGAACTGTAAGGATTTTTATGATTCTGACAATGCAGTAAATGCATTTTGCCTGATGAGCTGGACATGAGGCTTTTGGAGGCCAAGCGAAGAAAGTTACATTAGGTTCTAAATGTCCTTGCAAACTTTCATGTGTCTAGAAGGTGACTGGCTCATGATGGAGATGTATTCATCAGTGAATTCATCCTTAATACATTCAGCAGCTGGAGACCTTGTTCCTTTGAATTGTGGATGTCAGGTATTGTGTTAGTGACATAAAAATGACTTAGATCTCCCATTGTTCATTTTAAAATGAGGATTTTGAATTGTCCTTTCTACTATTTTGCCAGTCAATAATCCAAGAATACTTATTCATCTACAAGTTAAATGCTGCACAGATATTTTAGGTTGCTAATAATCTATCACTCAAAGTACAAATTTAAGCTTAACATCATTTTTTCTGTAGAAGAGAGGTAGATTACAGAAAAGAATATAAATATTTTTATAGGTAAAGTAAAAAAAACTCAAACTTCTAAGTTAGAAACTATACTCAGATAATTTTTGTAATAGAAATGTACTAGTTAACTAATGCTGTATATATAATTTTAAGTGATAGTTATTAAATAAAACATTATGTCCTTTTATAGTTTTAAATCTTAAATTTGAATATATGAACCTGTTGAAATCTCCCTTTAGCTTTGTTAACTATCTCTAAAATTTTCATTTGTCAAAATCTTCATTCTTTTTTATTAAACATAGAAATTTCCTATTTAGTAAAATTTACATTTTACATGTTAACCAAAACAGGAAACCATTTTTGAAAGTACAGAAAAAGATGAAGGCAATTCTGTGGAACTGACTGTGGATGATAAATAAATGAGACTTTACCTTATTGAGGTTCCAAGATTGGCTTCTGACATTTGTATTATGTTCATCAAAAGATGAAGTTCGAATGTAACTGATAGTCTGGAACCTGCATGCTACACACAGTTAATTCTCTACTTACCTCCTTACCTTTTCCTCTTTCAATTTCTCCCATGACATTTGGCATTGTGTGCAATTCTTTATGTCTCCTCTCCCTACAAGGCCAATTTCACATAAAGTTACTCTCATGTTTCAGATTCTGGTTCCAATGTCACATTTATAGCCTTTCATCCCTTCCCACCCACAGAAGTTATTTTAGTTGTGAATTCCCAATAGACTGTACATTCTTCATTTATATCATTGATCAAATTTTCTTTGGGTAATAACTAGATTAATAGCACACAATTGACTACAGCAAAATACAGTATGACAAAGAGAACCTGTAACTTACTGTCACTTAGATTCATCCCTCAAACCAAAACCAGTCTCTGATACATAGTAAAGTTTCAATGAATATTTTGGAAATGTTTCAGTGAATATCTGGCCAAATTAATTGATGAGAAAATGGTCCCAAATGTTCTGTATGTGCAACTGAGTGCTAAAAAGGATTATCATACAAAAATTTGAGATAAAATATGCTAGCGCACTTCCTCCTTTTAAAAATTCTATTTCTAAGGGCTGGGAGTTTGGCTCAGTGGCTTAAGCACCTGCCCTGGCAGGCGCGAGGTTGTGAGTTCAATCCCCAGTACCGAAAAAAAAAAAAAAAATTCTATTTCTAAGAAACATCATCTAAGTGATTACCCAGGATGGAAACATGAAATGCGCTTGATGATACCTTGTGGTTTACTTTCCATACTAATTGGTTTTTAAATCCTTTCAATTCCTCTAATTCATACCTTTTGAGTTGAACTTCTAAATCACCCTCAATCATATTTTAGTGATTTCATTCATACTTTAGCTTGTGCAGTAATAATTTATTTTCTGAATTTGTTCAACATACTTCTCAATATGATACTTGTAATTTAAGGCTTTTGATATTTAAATCTGAGAGTAATTTTTTTCCCGCATCTTTAGAAGAAAATTCCAGCTTCAGCTGTCGAGAGACTTGAAAGTTGATGAGTAAAAGCATATTTAATCAAATCTTCAAGTGCTTTATTTGTCATCTGAGGACACTGGAAGAAAAGTGGCAGGACATTTATTCTGAATGTCCCTGCACTGAATTGCTCATCCCTCCATTTCTGGGAGAGTTTTTATAAGGCTTTGGCCAAGAGTCATCTTTGCTGGAGGAATAAACCTAAGGTGCACAAAAAAATCTGTGAGCAAAGTTGAACACTTGCTCAGTTCCTTGATGTCTTCCATGCTGGCTTACAGGACAATTAAGTCAAAAGTGATATCACATGTAAAGCAAACATTTGAGAAAAAGATAAGGACATACTTGGAGATATTGGTATAGTAGTGATTTTATGTATAGATTGAAAAGCATGAAAAATAGAAGCAAAAATTCAAAAACCAGATTACATAAAAAAAATCTGTTCATGGGAACTAGGACATTCAACAGAGTAAAGACAAAAGCTACATAATGGGTGTAAATATTACCAGCTATTCACCCGATGGAATGTTAATACCCAGAATATAACTTAAAAAGAAACAAAAACTGTAAGTAATTCAGTTTAAAAATGGGAAAATATTCTTTATAGACATTTCTCTAAGGAAGAAATACAAATAACCAGGAAATA
>RJWM01048410.1:0-11614 GCA_004363535.1 Dasyprocta punctata
CCTCCTCTTCCTCCTCTTCCTCCTCCTCCTCCTCCTGAGCCTTCGGTATCTTTCCTCTCAAGCCATGTCAGACACCATATCTTCACGCACCTTTTCCTAAACTGTTTACCTGATTTCCCTCTTTGAAACTTCATGACACGATTTCACAACTGTCTTATGGTCATTCAGTTCAGCAAGTGTGTATTGACATATGTCATGTCTAGCACATCTGTCTGGACACCTGTCATACCCTCTAGCACATCTGTCTGACACCTGTCATACCCTCCCTGCCGTGGACCTGCTACCCGAGGACGGGAAGTGTACTGCGCTCAGTCCACAGCCCTGGACTGCCTAGTGTCACACCTTTCAAGAACAGCATTCAAGATGGTTGTTGGATAGTTAAATAAATGAACCCTCAATAGGCATTTGTTGAGATTAACTAATTCCTTTGTCTTCATAATGTTTTGAAAGCTTGGAAATCTTAGTTTTGAAAACCAAGTGGTTCACACGAGTCTTGCTGAAGAGTAAATATACTCCCTTTCTCTAAGAAAATGGAATAGATCAAAATCCTTGGAAAGGCATAGGTCCAAATCGCTACATAGCAGTGTAGTGATTTCTATTTCTGTTTCATCCTGAGGAGACATAATAGTCATGATGACTGACATAGGGAAGACAATTGCTCCCTGGCCCCCCCAATTTCTAATGTCCAGTATCAGCCCAGAGATAGCAGCACTCCAAAACAGGTTCACATTACTAGAGTTTTTATGTCTGATACTACAAGGCTCAGACCCTAAATAAAGCTAATTAGTACATATACAGTAATGACGTATTCATATGTGATAATATGAGTAAAATTTAAAATAAAAGCATTTCGATACACAATAATACATAGAACTCAATGAGTATATTTATCGAATAAGGAAGATTAGACATGGAAACTATTTGTCTATGTTCTAATCAAGGCTCTTTGCAGGATAGGGTTTATTGACAAAACGGTGCCTCCTTCAGCGGTGAGCAATGAGTAATATGGCGCCACCTACTGACAGTTGGCTGGAAGAGCCGCTCAGGACAATTTTTTTAAGCGTTAGAAGGCTTCTTCATAAATGTTTAGATTATCTTACTTTAAACATAGCCTTGGTATCAGAAAGATTCTCAGTCTTAGGGTGATAATTATCATAAAATGATGTAATTTTTAAAAGTCAATATGAATGAACGGCCGGACAAATTTCAAGGTTAGGCATTTTAGTTGCATGCTTCCGCAGAGGACTGAAATAGCAGCCACACCATTTCCCTAAAAAGCAAAAGGGTGAAGGCGACAGGAGCACTTCCATCCTCAGAGAAACCGTCCGTCCATGAATGCAGTGGTCTGTCTCCTCCCTAGACTGCTCCTCTCAGGGACAGGAGTCTGTTCTCAGATGGCCCTAATTCCCTGGCGACTGTTTTCAGATCTGCTGAAGGGCCCTAACCCTTTACCCGAGCTCTGTCCAGGTGGTCGGCGCCCGCGCACTTCACAGTCAACGTGCAATTGATGACTTAGGCCCGCGCTTTCTAGCCACCAATCTATTGCTAGCACCTGTGTGCACCCAGCCACATGGTACTGGTAGGTACTACATGAATATTATTTAAATGAATACATAAGAAGAGATGCTTCTGTGTCTTCGCCATGTTCTGTGTTTGAGGTCCAAGTCAGTCAGAATCCCAGCATTTTAAAATTCAGGGAAAAAATAAAATAAAATTCAGTACATATCACTGTATGGTTCATTATTTTGTTTCTTTTTTTTTCTTTTTCTTTTTTTTTTTTTGACAAAAATGATGCTAGTGATTAGCTTACACCTAAATCACTAGAATAACCTCTCAATTTTCCAGCTGAATCAACACTATGTATCAAGTTGCTTTTTTTTTTTAATGGTACTGGTGATTCAACCCAGAGCCTTCAGCCCTCCAATCTTCCAGTTATTCTATTTTTATTTTGAGACAAGATCTTTCTAAATTGCGGGCAAAAAGGAAGCCTTGTTCACTGTTGGTGGGAATGCAGGCTGGTACAACCTCTGTGGAAGTCAGTGTGGAGATTCCTCAAAAAGCTAGGATTGGAAGTTCCATTTGACCCAGCTATTCCCCTTCTGGGTATCTTCCCGAAAGAACTAAAAATATCTCATCACAGTGATATATGTTCATCTATGTTCATCGCTGCCCAATTCCTAATTGCTAGATCATGGAAGCAGCCTAAATGCCCCTCAACTGAGGAACGGATAAAAAAGATGTGGTATTTCTACGTAATGGAATACTACTCAACTATAAAGAACAATAAACTAGACATTTTTGCCCTCAAATGGATGAATGCTGAGGATATACTTCTCAGTGAACTGAACTGAATAAGTCACATATATGTGTCTATCATATTACTGCACTGGTTTGAAGAACTCAAACAAAACCTATGTATATATAAAAATTACTTGGTCAGTTAGAAAAAGAAAATGAGAATGTTTATTATTCGATATTTGGATCCAATTTTGCTTTTTGAATTTCATTTTTTTCTGCTTGAAAAAAATAGGTCTTGAAACCTTTTTTTAAAAAATGAATTGTTTTTCTTTGTAGATGAAATTTTAGTTTTTGCTGGTGCTTTCAAAATTTTCTCCTTAGACATAAATTTGTATATGTGTATGCATAGGAGGGCTAAAATGACTATACTTCTAAATGTATTGGTTATTGAAAAGGAACAGTTGATACATGTTTACATTAATTTTGCATTCCTATATCTGTTAATCTAAACAACCTTTTTGAAGGTAGTGATATTTAGTATTGCAGCCATGGTCAAATTCCTATCATCCTGCTTTGTAAACCTATAATATTACTGTTTTGGATTTGTAAATTAATTAATTAATTAATTAATTTAAAAAAATCTTTCTAAATTGCCCAGTCTGGGCTGGAACTTTTGATCCTCCTGCCTTAGCCCCCACAGTGTTGGGATTACAGGCATGTGCTACCATGCCCGGCTTCAATTAACTTTTTAGTACAGTGTAAATTGAAGTGTAAAACTTGGCTCAGTGTGTCAATGTGTCATCCAGAGGCAAAATCAAGCAAGAAGTTGGAGGTGAGCCCCTACCTAATTAGAGGATTAAAAAGGATTTTGAAAGCAAGTCGCTTAGACTTCCTAATTAAAAGAAAGTTACTCAGTTTAGGCCTAGTGTGGTAGCACATGCCTGTAATCCCAGCACTCTGGAAGGCTGAGGCAGGAGGATCAAAGGTCTAAGCCCAGTTTGGGCAGCTTAGTGACCTAGCAAGACCCAGTCTCAAAGTGCAAAATAAAAAGGGCCTGAAGATGTAGCTCAAAGTTAAGACCCTGGGTTCAACCCCCTAGTACTGAAAAAGAAAAGAAAAGGTTATTTAGTTTAGGGGTGCACTTCCCTGCTGCAGTCCATCAAAATTGCATTCCTAAGGCCAAAGCCAGGGAGGGGCCGAGCCCTGTTTGCACTCCACCCTCCCAGTGACCACCTGCCTGCATGGGCAATAGCTGGTGTCGTGTCTGCTCTGCTCAGCAGTCCTCAACTGGGAGCTGCGTGTAGATGGAGATGTGCACAGACACGGGACACAGAGCCCAGCACCTACAGCCACGCGGTCCTCCCAGGGAGTGTGTGTCCTAACCATCTAATTCAACACATTTCACAATGTGTAAGTGAGAGCGCCCCTGCCTTAGAACAGAACCAGTGGCAAAAGACAAAAATGAAGTTATTACGAGGTATTACAATATTTGAGGATCCACAAGAGTTGACAGAGGGGAAGATCACATCTGGTTGGGGGCTCTGTGACTGGAATTATGAAAGGAGAATTTGAATTGGTTTTTAAAGACAAGTAGAATTCTGTGATTGAGCTTCAGGAAGGGGCAAAAATGTCACAAACCACATTTAGAAGAAACTGAATGTGTTGTGAGCAGGATGTATTCAGTTTGGCTACTATAAGCTTAATCTTCACCACCAAAAAGTGACAACTAAGCTGGGTTGGCAACACAATGTATTGATGCTGATATCCAGTGCCCAAGAAGGCTTGGTTCCATTCCTTGCTTGCTGTGTGACTTTGGGCAAGTTCCTTAGTATTCCTAGTGCTCTGGTACCTTAAAATGAGGATAACAGGAAAGCCTACCTACTGGCGCTGTTGGAGGATTAAATTTAAAAAAAATTCATGTGCTTCCTTTAGTGCTAGAAACATGGTAAAGGCTCAATAAATATTACCTATTAAATTTGGCAAGTTTCTCATTGATTTACTAAAGGAGAATTTTAAAATTTTCTGAACAGAAGAGCTAAACATCTGAAGTTGAAACTAGAATGATTAATTTGTCTGTTGAGTTTTAAGATAAATTTTAAAAAGATGCAATTTAGGGATACCAGATTGGGGTCAGGGGGATTACCGAATTATAGCCAAGGTGGTAACACAGAAAGAAGAAGGGGACAGAAAAGAAGGGACAACTTTGAAAACTTTTGAGAAAAATAACCAATAGGACTGAAAAACAGCATAAGGGATGAGGAATAATTAAAAACAACTCTAAGCCTTTAAACCTGAGTTGCAGAAAACTGTTAGTAAAACTGGGCGTGGTGGTGCATGCCCGTAATCGCAGCACTTGGGAGGCTGAGGCAGGAGGATCGTTGTGAGTTTGAGGCCAGCCTGGGTTACAGAGTGAGTTCACAGCCAGCCTGAAGTGCATAGTGAGACCCTGTCTCAAAAATAGGCCTGGGATTTAGCTCAGTGGCATAAGCACCTGCCTGACAAGCGTGAGGTTGTGAGCTCAATCCCTGGTACCAAAAAGAGAAAGAAAGAAAGAGACAGAGAGAGAGAGAAAGAAAGAAGGAAAGAAAGAGAGGGAGGGAGGAAGGAAGGAAGGAAGGAAGGAAGGAAGGAAGGAAGGAAGAAAGAAAGAAAGAAAGAAAGAAAGAAAGAAAGAAAGAAAGAAGAAAGAAAGAGACCATTAGCAGGAAAAAGCAAATAAGAGGAGGAAATGATTCAGAGGAGCGTTGCCCATGCAGATGGAGAACGCGACTTCTCAGAAGAGAAGTCAGATCTGACACAAGTGTCTTCAGCTGAGGGATCAAAGTAAAGCCCAGGGTGGATGAAACCATACAGGATGTGAAGATCACCAGGGTCAAAGCATCTGACTCAAAATTCCTTGTCCTTTCCACTTATGGACAGCACATGAGTTTGCAGACGTGAGTGGAAAGAGAAGGGGGGATCCAGTCCTGATCTGTCCCTCACCAAGTGTCACTACAGGAATCAAGCAGAGCAAACCTCTTACCTTCCTTGCAGAGTTTTTCTGAGTAGCAGTGAGGCCCTATTCTTTCTGCCTGCTGAGCAGTGACAGTCCGCAGGTGCAGATGAAACTGCTCTCCCACGATGGCCCCTGAGGCCCAACTTGTTCCTGCATAGTCTGTGCACACTTCTCCACTTCCTCTGCCATGAACCCTTTGAGCATATCTCCCCCCACCTTCAGGGCCTTAGGAAAATTCTGCAGGCAGCTATTATAGCTTCTCCCAACCTCAAAACCCTGACCCAACCTCTGCCTGACCATCTCTCCCACCCAAATTCTGATGCTTTCAACTGGGTGGTGGAAAAGTATGAATGAGGAAAAGCAGATTCCAGGAGAAAATGATTCAAGGAAAAGTTCGTCTTTCAACCCTTTCACTCATTCCTTTTTAATTTTGCATTTTGTAAGATTTCTTATCCCAGAGCAATATTTAATCCTAGTTTATTAGTCCTGTAATTATTGTCTGTCAGTTAAACCTCACCCCAGTTCAACGCTAGGATTCCTCACATCCTTATATGCATACTGCACACACACACACACGCACGCACGCACGCACGCACGCACGCACGCACGCACACGATGCACATGTAACAAAGTTGTTTTGTTTACAAAGAAGAGATATAGACACCAATTACCCCCGTAGGAGTCCATTGGTCCATTTTTCCATTGTCCCCTTCCCTGTTTTTTTGAGACAGGGTCTCACTCTGTACTCCAACTGACCTTGAACTCACTATATAGCCCATGTTGGCCTTGAACTCACAGTGATCCTCCTGTCTCAGCCTTGCAAGTGCTTGAATCACAGGCATGTGCTACTATTCCTGGTTCACTTCCTCCATCTTATACTACAAAATCTAAGCCAGGAGGGTTTTAATTTGCCTAATTTCAATTTGAATGGGTTCAAGACCTCTATAAATCATAGCATTTCTACTTACACGACAGCTCAACAGATACCTTCAAATTTACCATAAAATGCTATAGACTTGGGGTGTTTTTCAGTTTCCAGGAAAGCCAGAATGTCCCTTTCTGTTCCCTTTCAGCATAATGAGCTATAATTTTGTACTTCTTGCAGCCCCATACTTTGATTTTCCTGCCCATTCATTAGGAAGACGAACGTCTGTTATCACCTGAGGCATTTACATTCCAACCTTAAAATCGGTCTCCTACTCAGCATCTTTGTGTCCTCTGGAAGGCATCTGGGTCCTACAAATGGATTTTCAAGGAAAAGGACATTACAATGTATCTAGTACCGTAGGCCCCCAGACTCTTCCTCCAGACTTCAACACGTGGTCAAGAGCAGCCTCGATGTAGCTACCAATGTATCACAAGCAACACGGGTATTACTGTGCCCATCGCGAGCGCTGCACTGTCGTGCGACGCAGGAGACCCAGAAGAAGAAGCAAGCACCATCTCTGCTTTGTTTTTTTTTGTTGTTGTTTGTTTGTTTTTGGTTTTGTTTTTTGTGGTTTTTTTTTTTTTTTTTTTTTTTTTTGCAGCACCAGTGATCGAATTCAAAACCTTGTGCCTGCCAGACAGGCGCTTATGCCACTGAGCCAAACTCCTGGCCCTAGTTTTTTGAGGCAGGGTCGCACTATGTAGTTCAGGCCAGCCTTGCGCTCACATTGTAGCCCAAGTGGGCCTCGAACTCACAATGCTCCTCCTACCACCATCTCTGCTTTGAACATGACTTTTATCCAGTACCTGGTAGAGGGCCTGGCACATGTGAGACAATAAAAACATTAATGAACAAGTGAATAGGAATTCTGAGAAACCCAACACATGAATGCTGTAAGGATACACATTAATTTACCATTAGAGGCTCCTTGGATGGTGGTTCAGCTCTAAGGGATACAGTGATTCAGAGAAGCAAATTAGCCCAGATTAAATTATTACAGATGAGAGCTGGGATTTAACTCAGTGGTGTAAGCGCCTGCCTGGCAAGTACAAGCTTGTGAGTTTAATCCCTGGTACCAAAAATAAATAAATACATAAATAAATAAATACATAAATAAATAATTACAGGTGAATCAAGCTCTAATCTTTAAGAATAAATGTTTTTGAGCCTGGTACAGTGGTACAAGCTTATAATCCCAGCACTCGAGGAAGGTGAGTAGAATCACAAATTCAACCCCAGCTTAGACAATTTAGTGACTTAGTAAAGCCCTGTCTCAAAATTTTAAAAATTTGCCAGGCATGGTTGGTACAAGCCTGTAATCCCAGCACTCAGGAGTCAGAGGCAAGAGGATCATTGCAAGTTCAAGACCAGCCTGGGCTACAAAGTGAGCTCAAGGCCGGCCTGAACTGCATAGCGAGACCCTGTCTCAAAAAGACAAAAAAAATTTTTTTAATTTTAACAAAAGTGTAGGGGTATAGCTCAGCGTGAAAGCCATGGATTGAATACACAGCCATGCAAAAGATCAAACAGAAGAAGCCAAACATGGCAGCCCATAGTTCCCTCCTCCTTACATTCATCAACCCCAAACTGTTCAGCCAAGTGCTACGCCACCACCACCAGTTCTTTCTCCTGCACCACAGCCTCCTGTTCTACTGCCAGCAACACCTTTTGACTCTGTTTGGAAAGCCACCACCATATTTTAGATGGGACCCAAGCCTGGTTAAAGTCAAAACTCCCCACCACTGTGGTTGATCCTGACACTTGGGTGCATACAGTCTTCCCCGAGCACATCCAAATTGGGACTGTAATGCGACAGAGGACCATGAAGCCTTTGATCAGTACTGCAATGCTCTCCTGGAAGACCTTAAGGAGAGAGGCAAGAAGGCAATAAACATGTTTAAAGTTACTGAGATTACCCATTGGAGTCTCCCACTAAAAAGAGATTCTTCCAATAATCATAACCCTGAAATTTTGAGAGAGTTGTTTCCAGAAGTATGGACAAAGAATTCAACCCCTGGGCTTGCCACCAATCTTGCCACTTTCTTTCTTTTTTTTTTTTTTTTGTGGTACCGGGGATTGAACTCACAACCTCGTGCCTGCCAGGACAGGCGCTTAAGGCACTGAGCCAAACTCCCGGCCCGGGTTTTTTTGAGGCAGGGTCGCACTATGTAGCTCAGGCCGGCCTTGTGCTCGCGTTGTAGCCCAAGCCGGCCTCGAACCCACAACGCTCCGCCTACCTCAGCCTCCCAAGTGCTGGGATTAAAGGCGTGCGCCACCACGCCCGGCTTATCTTGCCACTTTCATGATTGAGCTCTGCCCCAAAATAACCTCCACTGGCATCAAACAGTACACCTCTCCTGCCTATAAAGCCAGTTCAAAATCTCCAAGCTGCCAGTGCTGCTGCAATTGCCCTCCATATATATTGCCTCAGTCTTCCGACACTCTTAGCCTACTGGTACACCTGCCTGGACCTAGAAATTACCTTCTTCTGCCTTTGATTGGCTCCTGTCAGCCAGCCCCTCTTTGCCTTTAAATAGAAAGACTCCAGTTCTGGACTCAAAATCCAAATGACCTGGACTCAACCTCCCAAAGGTTCAATGACACTAACTCAGACTGTCAGTCCCTGGGAGGGCCCAGTGGCCTCTAAGGGCAGCCTCCCCGCTTTACCTCCAGGCTCTAACAGCCACTGTCCTGATCAAGAAAGCCAACGAGCTCACCTTAGACTGAGATCTAACTGTCTAGGTGCCACATTCTGTACTGGGTGACAGGCTAGATATGATGTGGTCACCTTGGACAAAACTATTTTTGGCCAAAACTCTCCTGTACAGATCATCTACACAGCAAATTGCTGTTTGGAAAGCTACCACCAATGACACAAAACAATCTGGTCCAGAGGCCTAAGCCCACTTTGGGAATCCAACTGACTAAATCATCAACCCCAGCCAGGAAAACTTTACCCAGTATTCCTGGAAAATCAGAGCCAAACCTGCCCCTCGTTATTTGTTCTACAAGCTCAAGCCACAGTGCAGACACCTATACCCCTGCAAGCAGCTCAGGCTTCAGGGTCTGTGTCACTGAGCCTGACCGCATTCATTATAGTGGACTCTATATAGATAGACTACACAGAAATCCAGCCTTAGATCCACTGAAAAATTTACCTGGACAGCTCCTCCGAGGCTTATTCTGAAGAAACAACACACACGATTGAAGACCAAGGACATCGTTCACAGGATGGCTCCATCCGTATTCCCCTTGATTTTTTTATCTTTTTGGGCTGCTTACTCCAGTACTTGCTTCTCTGCTCCCTGCTAGCTGTTTGGTTTTTGTTGTTGTTGTTGTTTTGTTTGTTTTGTTTTGTTTTGTTTGCTTTAAACTGTATGAACTGTTGCCCCAAGAGAATAGAACAATCAATCAAACACTTGGCCAAGACTTGATGAGTGCCCAAGGCATAATGGACGCTCTCCTAGATCAGATGAACTCCCTTTCTACCTTGCCAGAGTAATGTTACAGATCAGACAGGCCTAAATTATGTCTCTTCCTAAAAGCAATGTAGGGAAAAACTCAGAAATAAGGCAATCTTGGGGACCTTGGCTAGAGCCCATCCTAGGACCACTGCCAAGCCTAATGTTACTGATTCCAGCTGGGCCTTGTCTCAAAAGATCACATATAACATGCCCAGCAAAGATTTGCCAGGGAAACTAAAACAGAGGGGAAATGTCACAGAAAATGCCCCCCATGCCAGTATACTTCAGTTTATTAGTTGCCCAGGTAATAGTTCCTGCTCCAGTTCCAGTTGCTCCTGTCTCTTAGAAACAGCTGGTCACCCTGATGCATAGCTGGTCCCTGTGATGCACACTGTATAAACCAATTCCCAGTTGACAAGCCATTCTGCCTCTGCCCTTCCTGTTTGCCTATCTCACATAAGCCTTAGACAACCAGAGATCAGGGTCCAGTATTTTGGGAGTGATCCCAATCTGTGCCTGTTGATGTAAATAAATCTGTCTCTAAATCCTGGGTATCATTTTGGTGTTTCTGCTGGCCATTGCAGAGCCACATAATGACTTCTAAGCCAGTCTGAACTATGTAACAAGGCCCTATCCCAGTTCTGACACCAACTGTGTGAATCTCCTTCACACCAAGCAGTTCTTCAACTTAGCAACAGAAGACAACCCAGACAGGCTCATCCCTCCTCCACATCAAACAGGAGCCCCTTCATCGACACTAGCAGAGCCCAGTACCACCAGTTACAGCAACTGGGAGTCCTACTGATAATAAGATGAAATATTCTCCCTTCCTATGAAGCCCAAGACACCTTCCCCACTGAGCTACCATGAAAACAGTGTGGTACCATCACAGCTGGCCCATTCACTTAAAACTAAAGCTGTTATAAACATTTATGTATAAGTCTCAGTGTAGACCTTTATTTTTACTTCTGTTGAGTACTTAGGATTATATATTATAGGTGTGTGTATGATTTTATAAGAAATGGCTGGGTTATTTTCCATTTGGTTTTATCATCATACATTTCCAACAGGGATTCTAGTTGCTCTATTTATTTGGGGGCTCTCTCTTCCTTTCTCTCCCTCTACCTTTCCTTCTCCTCTGATTTACTATAGTTATGGACATATAACCCTATCTCATAGTGGTTTGATTGCTTGCCCACCCCCAGTTTCTGGGAATTGAAGCCAGTGCCTTATGCATGCTAGGGAAGAACCCAACTACTAAATTCTCATCCCATTTCATTTCATGACAGAGTCTCACTAAATTGCCCAGGCTGGCCTTGAATTTGTAATCTTCCTACTTCAGTCTTCCAACTAGCTGGGATTACAGGCATGGGTTGCCATGTCTGGCTGTATTTTTATTTTTTAAATCTAGTTTGAGGGCAACCCACTTGGGACCCCTTCTGTCTCTCAGACAGAAGCTTTCTTTTTCTCAATAA
Organism: Dasyprocta punctata; assembly: GCA_004363535.1. Lineage (NCBI taxonomy): Eukaryota > Metazoa > Chordata > Mammalia > Rodentia > Dasyproctidae > Dasyprocta > Dasyprocta punctata. Next base: position 11,101 of record RJWM01048410.1, read on the forward strand.
ATATATTTGCCTCTTAAAAAAATAAAAATAAAAATAAATCTAGTTTGACAATCTCTTTCAATTGAAAGCTTTATCCCCTTTATGTTTAATGAAAATAAGGCTTAAAAGGCTAAAGGAGAAAAAGAAGAAGAAGACGAAGACGAAGACGAAGACGAAGAGGAGGAAGAAGAAGAAGAAAAAAAAAAAAAAAGAAAAGCATTTCTACAGATGTAGGTGCAAAACACAGTTTCGCCGGGCGTGGTGGCGCACGCCTTTAATCCCAGCACTCGGGAGGCTGAGGTAGGCGGAGCGTTGTGAGTTCGAGGCCGGCTTGGGCTACAACGCAGCACAAGGCCGACCTGAGCTACATAGTGCGACTCTGCCTCAAAAAACCAGGGCCGGGAGTTTGGCTCAGTGGCTTAAGTGCCTGCCCTGGCAGGCGCAAGGCTGTGAGTTCAATCCCCGGTGCCGCAAAAAAAAAAAAAAAAGAAGAAGAAGAAGAAGAAGGGAAGGAAAGAAAGGAAGGAAGAAAGAA
>RJWM01048411.1:0-11498 GCA_004363535.1 Dasyprocta punctata
ACAAAGTCAAAATCAAGGAGACTGATATGAAAGTTCTGTTTATAAACACAAAAAGTCACCAACAATGAATATGAGAGCTCTCCTATGAGAAAGGAGAGGACCACTGGGTAACAAGGAAAGCAATGTATCTCAAATAGAGTTCATGTTTTCCTGTCATAACAAAGTTTGAAAGACATCGCATCATCACCTGAGGTGCCTCGTCATGGCTTTCTTTCATTTAAGAACTAGTTGCTCCAACATCTGTTTCCCATTGATGTAGATAGACCTCCCACAGAGTGAACCCATTGTTAGTTCTAAAAAAGCGGGAACAATTTTGCAGTTTGGGGGGAAACTTCTGTGAATTTTGCTGTCATTTTTCTTTTTCTTTCCCCTTAAGCATCAGAATGAGAAATTAAATCCCTACATAAACATTTTAAAATATTTAACTATATATACTTCCATATTAGTATGTGATGATTCAGAATCCAGAGAAAAGAAAGTCAAATCAGTTCTAAAATAGTAGACAAGTAAATAAAGCATGATGAGAACTTCATCACAAAACATATCTTATGTGTTTTAAAAGGAAGAGAAAGAACACAAATGTATGCTTTTATGCAGGAAAAAAATGTGTAAACCTGTCAAGAATTCTAGAAGTAGTGCTCCACTTGTAAAGGCAAATAAGAAAGAAAAAATAAGTTACACATTTAACATATCTGTTTGTTTTGAACTTGATAGTCTTCCTGCTGTTATATTTGCTAAAGGGTATATAGAACTATTATTAAGTAGGATCCAAAAATCATGGCACAGATCAAATGGAGCATATTACTTTGAGTAAATATTTGAGAACACTGAATTTAATATTAGCTGCTGTTGAGCAAGAACGAACCTCAGTGTAAGTTATGGATCTGAAAATGTGTTTGTCATAAGAGCGTCAGTTACTTTATCTAACTTGCCAGGGAACAATAGAAATGACTGGCAACTATGAGAAAAAATACTTCACATAACTTAAGAAATTATTTACTTAAAAGTCATCCACCCATGGAAAAATATTATCATTATTTTTGGCAAATGTCCACACGAACAAATGGCACATAGATTTTTTGAAAGTATGTTAAACTTGCCAGATCTTTCTTTAGAATGCTGGGTATATGCAGAGCTCTTTATAAAATAATCACAAAAATTTCAGGAGCAGTTCCAAGTAATGCTTCAAAAGTGAGCAGATGAGCAGGATGGCGACAATATGATTCAAGAACATCAGACGCATGAGGAATTTGATGACCCAAAGATGAAGATCAGGTGGGATTGAAAAACAGAAGTGATTGGTGGAAAAGGTATAGATGAAAATCTATGATATAGTAACAAGAGTGACATGATTTTCTTTGTTTAAGGCAAAATAGCACAGAGCTAAAATTATGACTGCCAAAATTTCTTCTAGTAAAAGAGAAGAGAGCAAACATGCAAAGAAAATAAGAGATTCCACAAAAGGAATAGAGAAAGAGATAAACATCAATTTCAGGTTCTACCTAGAGCAACAAATTCACACTAAGAAAGATACCAAGATGTAAGATATATATATATACATAAGTCATTTACACCAGTTACAGTTGTGCTTCCGAAAGGGACTAGGTCTGGACTAAGAATTGTGTTCTACAATGAAAAGTACTCATGCCTAAAGCCTGGATACTCAGGTTCAAAATTAATTCTCCATGTTGGTTGCAATCTTAGGTTTGTGTATTTTACTTTGCAAATGCTCTACTCTTCTCTCACCAAAAAGTGAATCCATGCAACGTTACTGACACTTAGTATGCATTCTGTAAATGATTTGGATGAATTGACCAGGAAAATGATTAATGGCTTAAAATAAATGTGGTATGTAATTAATATTCCTTTATGAATAGCTAAGTGGGAAATTTGCTTAATACATATATAATTTTGATTTCAGTTACGTGCAGTCTAATTATATACAAAGTTTCCTTCTTCAACCAAATTACCTCACTGGTTTGTCAAGACACTCTCTAATTTTCTCCCTTAAATTTAAATAATTACTTACTTGTACAGCTGCTATGAAAAATACAAAATTTAATACAGTATTAAAATAATACTTAAAGCTTATATTCTAGATGGCAAATAAAAATTTACAGATCATTTCCTGATGTGTTTGATTAAGAGGTACCCACTGTTCAGAAATTACCAAGATTAAACAAAATAAAGCAGTGGTAATGAAAAAAACAAGTCTACTCCTTAGTTAGATAGAAATATCTAATCTGGTAGCAAGTCAGCCTCTTACTTTTCCTCTTATTTCATTAGTAATTCTGCCTCTTGTTTCATTGATATTTGACAAATATTTATGGAGAACCCAGTGAGTTCCTTATGGTATTAATGAAGCAATAAACAAAACAATCTTTTGTCCTTTGGGGATTACTAGTCAGCTGAGTTCAAAAATGAAAAGGTATGTATTATATATGTATGCATAGATGTATTTACTGTTCACTTCTGGTCAGTCTATAGAATGCTACAGTAGTATTTCCCCAATGCTCCAACAATACATATATGGCAACACACTGAAAGATTCTTCTAACCAGCTAAAATGCTAATATCCTATAAAGTTGTTGTTTTACAAACAAAAATATGACATTACCTAAACTTGCCTTCAGTACTGGCCTTATGAATACATTTTGATGGAGTAAAGTACCTTAGTTAGCATTTTACCTGTCCTATTTTCTCCTACACTGTAGATATCAGATTAACTTCACAGTAGCTAAATTTCTATGAGGTTGAGTTATAATCATGGTCGTCTCCATCTCTTTGTACAACCTCAATTCTAAAGAAAGAGCAGAGAGCCTATTAAGGAAAAAATCTCAAATTTAATGGTGCTAGTTGAGATAACTGAACCTTATAATTTGATACCTTTAAACTTAGCCCATATTCACAACTTTATGATGAATATCTTCAAAATTTTGGGGAAATGTAATGAATAATGGAAAATAATTAATCCTTTGACAAAAGACAGGTAATCACAGAGTAATAACCTGAATTATGGGTTCTCTTATAGAAGAAGAAAGATCTAATAAAATATTTAAAGACACTCACCCAGCAACTTCTGTTAAAATCTGTCTAGACTAAGTATGAGACTGAATTCTTCATGCAATATCATACAGTTAGGAGTATGTTAAATGGACTCATTAATGCACATTTTTGGGAGATAGTCAGTAACATTTATTAGGAAAGGTGCTCAGGATACCAATCCAAGAAACACCAGTACATTGAGTAATAACTAAACATTGAGAAGCATGCATTTGATTACTATGTAATAAAATTGTTAAGCAATACCAGAGTATATTTTACTTATAGTACTGAAACTTTAAGATTAATGTGAATTTTCATGAAAATAATTCATCAATGTAATTTAAAATACTTACAGAACAGTTTTTAGTATCTGAAGTAAAATTGAGGCTAAATGCATTTCAAACTGAAGAAAATTAACTATTACACCTACTAATTAAAATAAAGTTAAAGCACAAACTGTATTAAAGATTTCATAGTTACAGTCGTTTTGAACTCAACATCTCTGCAGGATTGCTCAGTTCTTACAAGTTCTTGTAATAATACAAAAATTTTAAAAAGGTCATGTGTACCCTGGAATCCATATAGTTAATTGTTATGTCAATATTCTACCAAACTATGCTGATACATTGATGATACTGTAAAGTGTAATCAGCAAAACAGATGAAAGAATAAAACAATGTGCTACAAAGTTAGAATCACATTTTTATGATCATTCTGTCTTCATTCAGAATCATGAGTCCCAGATTAAAAAGCCACTTATTTCTAAGTTAAGGTGGCAAAGCACTGTTTCTGACCTACAAAATGCTATTTAAATTTAGTGTCTCAGTAAGATTGTAACCTAAGAATAATCTATTTAACAGACTCACAGACTCCTTAGACCAATGAATATGATGTACATATTTGTCAGATGTCGGTATCTAAAAGCTCATTCTGTAGAGATATTATTGAGTTCTAAGTCAACAGCATTGTACTAGAAATCCATCTTGAGTATGGAAGAAAGTGTTTCATTGGCCCTGGCTTCCAGGGGAAATGAACCTAGAAATAAACATTTGTAGGAAAAGTCAGAAAGTTTCTTGTGATCAATAAAGGGAGAGCACATGAAGCAACTGAAGATCTCTTGAGCGCCTGAGGCTGCAATCCAGGATTACCATGCCTACGGCCTGAAATCATGCTTGGGTTATTTTTTAAGATGATAAGCATAACAGTCTCCTTCAGGCATACACATTGTATTCAGTAGGGGGCACAGGCACATAACTAAACACAGCATAAGATAAAGATAAGAGAAGCAGAGCAAGTGAAGAATATGGCAAAGCAAACAATCGGTTCTAACAGCTGAAAGAAAAATGGGTTGAGTTTTCATTACTGGCAGTTTCACAGAGCATTACATTTTGAGCTGGGTCTTGGAAAGTCTGTCATATTTTATGTACAAAAAGAAACAAGAGGAGAAGAGGAAATTGCTGTCAGTCTTCAGATACCATTAGGGTTCAGTCTGGACCCTAACACCTGCACAAACTCTTTTGGGTAATCATACAAACTCATGTGGCCTTAACTCCCGACAGCTCTTAAACCACAGTTCCTGTACTGACCACTATTTAATTAAACCATAATAGGAACGCAAAATAACTGGAGCTTTATAAAATACAGTTCTCTCTCACACACTAGTAAGGCAGCTGTTCAAAAAATGTTCATGCATCTGGATTCAAAGAACCCTATTTGCTCTGCCTTGGCAAATCCCTTGTCTCCACTGTCTAAAATGATGGTCATCATATGGACATGAGACAACAGGATGGAGAGAAGAACAAATAACACAGACCATCAATATCCTCAGAGTGCTCTCAGCCTCCATAGCACCATGCACACAGATATTCTTAGTTTCACTGTAATCACTATTCAGTGTGTCTGTAGGTTCAGTTTAAACAACTATTATTACAGGAAAATGGACAAATTGTTCCCAGAGAATAGCTACACTTTCTGGAATAGTCTCAAAAGTCTGTTTCTGGATTTGGGGGCTAGAAATTTCAAGGCATTCAGCTCTCTAATCTCATCTTCATGAGTTTATTTCCCTGCAGCCGCACTGGACTTCTTGCTGTTACTCAGGTACATTCTCTCTTCATCTGCATGAATTTCTCTTTCCTCATGTATCCCTTCGAGTCCTCACTCATCAGATCGATCCTCAAAGAGGTCTTCCCTAATGAGAATTGTAAATGACTATAGTATCCTTGCTTTAAATTCCTTTGTATTATTCACTTCATACAAGGCATATATTTATTTAATTACTTAATAAGGCATATATTAATTTAATTTAATTTACTTCCCAATACTATAATGTTTGCAACAGTAGCAAATTTGTTTAGACTCAGAACGGACTGGCCCATAGTTAGGTATGCAATAAATATTCATTTAAACAATAATAAACAAACACTGGTTTTCACTGCAAAAATACTTCAAGTCCCCAAACCAAACTAAGTAGTGTCCTCACAGACATCCTTCTTACCTGTTAATATATCCCTTGTTCTGTATTTCCTCTTTCAGTTAATAAATTCTCCAGTCCCTCAAATATCAATGGAAACATGTACTACCCTATCTCTGCCAAACTGTACACCATTTATCTTCTTCTCAGTCTTCCATATGCTTACTCCACAGTATTTCCTATGTCTTTGTAATTTTATCCATTCCCATTACTGTTACTTCACTTAAGATTCTAATCATTCCCCAACCCTGCAATAGATGTTTCAACCAAAACAATTAACTAAAGTAAAATATTCCTATCTGGTGTCATTTATTCTAATTTCTCATGCCTCTGGTCCATGTTTTCCTTTTGCTTAGGCAATTTTCTTTCTAAACTAAAATTCGTAGCAAGTCACTTTCCTTGTTATTTGTACTAGACTAAATGATAACAAAAACATCTTAAACCTTTAAAATCAATCAATATCTATACATGGTTTTTGAAATTAATGATTGACAATATAAGGAATTCCCTTCTTAAGCTAGTAAAATGAGTATGTAAAATATTTGATTTTGTCTTGTATCTGCTAGCCTTCCAGTAAAAGCCATTTCTTCCTCCTCCTCCTTGATGATAAGATTTGACCCCATGCATCTAGATATTATTTTTCAATAGTTTGCTACCTGTTTGTGAAATCTGAAACATCTCATCAAACCTTAATTCTAGTTGTCACCTTAAATTAATTCACATGGGCATATTGTCTAAATCAGTCTTCCTACTATATTCAAAGTTCTTAGCTTTCTTTCTTCATTTTGTTAGGGTTCTTAAGCACAGATAATGGAAAGCTACCTCAGTCTAGTTCTCAACAGTCAGGATTTTGTTAGCTGCTTAACTGAAAAAGTTAAAGATGGTGTGTTACATTCTCTCTCATCCCCTTCTTCTCCTTCCACACTGTGAATTATTTTGCAAACTTTGGATACAGAAGTGTTTGTTGCACATATTAAATGCAATGCATAATGTACTCTAAAACTTGGGGCTTCCAAATACACTTTCAATATTGGATCACAAGCCCCATGCTGCCAGTATATTATTAATCACTGGGATGTGAAATTCAATTGAGTTTGAGTCTTTACTTCGAATTTTCTTATTGTTGTGGTTTTAAGACAGTTGCTTTTCCAATTTCAGTGTCCTTGTCTCTACCACAGGGATAATATTGGCAACCACAGCCACTCCTACCAACAAGGCTATAAATACACAGATTATGTAGTAATAGCATCATGTAATTTCTTCAAGCAAAATCAGAATTGTTTTGACCTTTTGACTACAGCACAGCAAGATTGCTCACTCTTCTTTGGTATCCTTTCCTCTCCTAATATCCCTTTCTCTACCAAATTATGAGCTCTCAGATCCCTCCTGCTTTAGATTTGGTTGTCTATTATTAGCAGAAAACAGAGCTTAACAAGTTATTTTGAATTTATGTCACTCCACCAAAAAAAGAAAATAAAAAGAAAACTGTTGTAAAGCATTATGTATATACAATTTCAAGAGGAAATTTTACCATCGTGGATTTATCAGTGACCATTTCACATAATGTGAGCCCTGGCTGTCGCTCTTGTCTAGAATACTGCTCACCTGGTTCCGTAGACTCACTTCTGCTCTCCACTCTGCTGAAAGAACAACTTCCTGTTCACCCGGATGAAGCTTTCTCTCACTCCCTTCCCGTGCACCACTTAATTTTTCAACATTGCACTTAATATTAATTGACTGTTCATTATCATCGTTATTTAAAAATCTTTCCTCTAATAATCTCGCTGGATGTTAACTTTTAAAATACTGTCATATTGTATGCTTTACTCACTTCTCTGTCCCCACAGCTAGAAAAGTTTTCACACACATTAGACTGTGATATATCTCATCGATTTAGGTGAATTGCCTGTAACAAAACTCCTTGTTCATATTCTAACCCTCATTACATAACAATCATATCTAGTATTATTTAATGTGAAGCACAAATTATTTGGTCTAAGGAACTATATTTTATCCATTAGAGGTAAGAATGAGCACTTCTTATTGCTGATCAGCATGCAGGAGATTGTATAACTAGTGTATCACCATCCTACTGTGTGCACAAGCTGCCTTTTGAAAACTAAACCATTCTAAGCCCATTGGCATAAGAGCAAAGCCATTAAAAGTATGACAGTTTTCATAGCAAAATCTGTTGCAATCAGGATATAAATTGTTTTGCTACTGTTACCAGTCCTATGAATTTGTCTCTTTTCTTCCATTTTTAGCCACTTATTAATCCCTTGTAATCAATCCTTGAAAATTCACTATACAAATGTTACTCAGTGCCCTGTTGGTTGAGTGCTGACCCCCACGCCATCTGTATTTCCTACTGCATTTGATATGATCAGAAGACTATCGTAATCACTTATAGCACAGGAGACTAAGAATTATAGTGGAACACACTGGAGGGTTTCCAAAAGAATATGCTTTAGATGATGTTTTAGTTATTTTTTGTTCATTGCCAAGACAAAATACCAGACACCCAAAATTAGGGAAGGAAAGGTTTATTTTTACAGTTTCTTGGGAGTTTCAGTCTTACTTAGTTGGCTCCAAGGGGCTGCCGTTCATGGTGGCTGCAAGCCCCAAGGCACTCTGGCAAGAGAGAAGATGGAAGCGGAAGACCCGCCTTCCCTTACACTGTATGTCGACTCCACCCCTGGGCAGGTACAGCAAATCAAACACAAGCAAGCGCCAGAATTAGCCCCATCAAAAGTACGTGAGGACTGGGGGTACATAGCATACCCAATACAGATGAAAATACTTGAAAGTAATTTGAAGCAAATGATATAAAACTGAGGCAGCCTACAACAAACCTTGCATTTAAAATATAGGTCATGTGAACATGCAAAATTATTGGACTGAGATGAAGAATATACTGAAAGAAAAAGCTAGTGAAACTTCATTTAATTAAAATAACCATTCTACATCGTAATCACTAAATATAAATATTGAATGAATAAATTAAACACATAATTTAAAAACTGAAACAAAAGAAATTAACTCATTAAGAAGATAACATAAATTTAGGTTAATGTAAAAGTTAATTTAGGATGCTTCTGCCTAATATTCTTATGAACACTTGAATCAATTTTATTTTTTTATTAGTACACATTTGCAGTACATAATGTTTACATTTCTTGTGTGGAGCTCATACATGTTCATAATACATCTTCATTCTGTTTTTATCCCCTTTGAACCAACTTTAAATAGGACTTATGTCTAAGGTGATTAACAGTGAAAAACCCCGTGTTTTATTTTAATAATATTTAATGAAAACATACTTTAATGTTGGACATAATATCTGTCATAGTTTATTATAATATTCACTTATGTTTAAAGTAATTTTTTTAATGTTAGCATGTATTTTATGCCTCTGCAAGCAAAGATACCCAAGTATCTGTTTTAGCGCTCAAAAGAATTTTGAACTGAAACAGAAATAAAATTGTTTTAAATGTTCATAAGAACATTGGAAAGAAACTTATCCTAAATTATCCTTTACATTAGTTCATCTCAATATTGAAAAAAAAGAGATAGCAAGAGATAACCAAATTATGGATTTTATTTTTTCTCCAGAAAGCTTATTAAGAATAAAGATTATTTGACCTAAGAAGTATTAACATTAGGGTAATGGTTTAGTAGATTCCAAGTTGTATTTTTTTTAACTAACATATGCATGTAGAAACAAATACATGAAGAAAATTTAATATTTTGCATTACTGGTGTATGGCTCTAAACTTCATCAATGAAAGCAACAACAACAAAAGTATTGTAGATGATGTCATGAAGAAGATATTCTCTCCATGCTCTGGATTTCCCTCCTTCCCTAATAAAACCACAGAGAAAACTTTGTCTCAGGCCCATTTAAGTGAGCACCATGACAAGCACCTTCAATTTCTATCACTCTAAACAAGTTGAATACAAATCAGGACAGGCATGTTAATCCATGTTCAAGCCCCTCAAAAGTCTGTGGCATGGAACACTCTGGCACTTTTATACTTTGGATTTATTTAATTTCACATGAGTATTTTATATTTGAATTATCCTACAGCCCCTATAAAGGGATACTATCAAGTCTGAAGTTCAATTTTTTTAACATTCCCTATCACAAAATATTTTAATGTTGTTGAAATTAACCATTATCATACCATTAACAGTGTAACCTATTATGTGCATAATTTCATGAAATATAAAAGTGACAATAACATTAATAACCTTGAATTTATACTTCTACATTTATTAATAGTCTTTGTATTTTTCACCATCCTAAATCTGATTTACGCTTATGTATTTGTAAATATTTGTACCCCTTGTGTCCCACAGTCAAATATTTAAGCTTCAAAAATGTTCAAATTAATACACAGTAAATATGAAAATAAACAATTAAGGTTTTTCTTCACTATATGAAAATAGCCACAGGTGCTATCGGCATGACATTTTCCTGTGACAATACTGATCTTCACTGTTGTACATATGTTAGTCTTTCCTGATTGTGTTAGAAAAAGTATTTAAATGACACACAAAAAAGAGGTATTTAGCATCTATCTGTTAAACAATTTAAAGATTTTGTTCTTGTTGCTGTTATTCATTTGTTTATTTGTTTTTGCCTGTATGAGTCACAGTTTCACTATGCAGTGCAGGTTGGCCTTGAACTCACTTTGTAGCCCAGATGGGCCTCGAACTCACAGAGGTACTCCTGCCTCAGCCTCCTAAGTGCCAGTATTATAGTTGTATACCACCACACCTGGCTCAACTTAAAGATTTATAATTAATAATAATAATAATAATAATAATTAATATGAGTTATTCTTGCATGCAAAGGAGGTTTCAGGGTTATACTGAAGGTTATATTTCAGGGTTATACTAATGGTTATACTTCTAAATAGGTGAATTATGTGTATTACGTTTCTTTAAATTTGCAGTCTAATGGGAAAATATCTACATATTTAAGATAAAATGCACACTGATAGACACAGATTTAAATTCCATTTGAAACTTATTTTAATAGAGAAATGATAACCCATCTTTCAATGAGTAAAGCTCACATGGGAAGCAAAATAAATAAAAATAGCACTATAAATTTATATTTCAAACATCTAAACTCATGATTTCTAGTTTCCAGTCAGGCATGTAAGTAATTTGGAAGTCATCAGTCCTGTTCTCACAACAAGGAAAAACCTGAGCAAACCCAAAGTCACCAACTCTTGTTAGATAGATCAGAGAAGTCAGGCCACAGACAACCCTCTGCCCCTCAAATTGAAGAGATGGACAAGTAGACACAGAGAGTCACGTTTACTGGTGGATAATTTAGAGCACAAGCCCAGAGGAACCAGTGTCACAGTAGAAAAATCCGAATTGTAACCGAAGAAGTGTGTATGGCATAGTGTGGACATCTATGTGGCCGGAGGCCCTCAGCAACTCCTGCAGTTTAGAGTGCGTCTGTGAATACACAGATGCACCATGAAATGCTTCAGTTAACACCTCTGAAGTCTTAGTTATCTCTTTTTGTACTTTTGTTTCTGTCATTTTTTTCTCACTGCAGAAATAATAAACGTTCAAATATTAACAATTAAGTTTCTGATATTTGGTAGTTATTTTCACTTATTACCTAACTTTGTCGTGGCTTTCTGTTGTATTTCAAATATTAAAATGACTTTTCCTGTTTTTTTCTCTTAGGAATTAAGTTTTATTTTAGGGTTATCCTGCATTTTAAATCATGTTTCTCCTTAGAAAAGTATATGAAAATGCTAAGTTTACATATACTTTGACTTTGTTTCTCTATTAAAATTTTCTTACATAGTTATTTAAATTTTGGAGACACTTGGTAATAATATTGGTCAACACCTACTTAAGAGGAGGCTACTGATTTTATATAGCAAAATTAAACTTCTGATTAAATTCTTATGTGAACTCAGGTAAGCTACTTACTCAAAGACTTAGCCCCTCA
>RJWM01048412.1:0-11498 GCA_004363535.1 Dasyprocta punctata
AAGGGTAGAGAACAGCTCAAAGAGCAAAGACAATTGGGAGGGGAATGGGCGGAAAGGGAAAAGGGAAGAGGAGGGGATATAAACCTGTATATGTGTATATGTAAGATAACTAAAAAGAGCACTGCTCAATGTATTCGTTATTGAGAGGGAACAATTAATACTCATATGATTGGATCAATCTTGCATGTCTATATCTGTTAATGTAAGAAACCATTTTAAAGATAACGATGCGCAAATTGCAACCATTGTCAAGCTTCTATCTTCCAGTTCTGTAAACCTGCAATGTTGTGTATTTACGCTAGTTGTTTGCTTGTCTCTTTTGCTTGTTGTTTTTACTATATATGTCGTTTTGTTGTTGTTGTTGTTGTTGTAGTTTTTGTTTGTTTTGTTTTTCTTTGCTCAAATAAAATTAAAAAAAATAAAAATAAAAAAAATAAAATGTATGGTTTTTATGATCAGCTTATTTCCAAAGTGAATCTGTGTACACTTAATTTATTCTTTTGCAAATAATGATTGAAGAAAAATATTCATAGATTTTTAAGGCAAAAGTACATGTGTTTAATAGGTAAGATTTTCTTAGAGGAATGAATGCAATTTTTCTCCATCCATTTTGATGGTTGTAAGGATTAGATGAATTGAAATATACAATAAAATCTCAGTTCACAAACATTTCCGTTTGCATACAATTTGGTCTGCAAACCGAAGCCTTCTCCAAAATTTTGTTTCCACTCACAAACTCTGCATCTGGTTACAAACATGATTGGTTACAAATCTGCTCCACAGGAACACAGAAGTGACCATCTTACCCAGAATTATGGAACAAATTAAATTCATGAACTGAGGTACTACTGCATTTCCAACATTATGATACCCTTGATTTTGCTACAGTTTGAGGGGTTTTTTTATTAATGGGTCATTGAAAATGAGTGTTAACTGATGCGATTTTCCTCCTTGCCTGTATAGCAGGTACTAGATCTTCCTTTCAATCTCATGTGAAAAACTTCATTTAAAAAAAACAAGCAAAAATGAATAAATAAATAAAATTGGAGGGGCCAGGGATATAGCTTATTGACATGAGCGATTGCCTTGGAAATGTAAGTTCATGAGTTCAATTCTCGGTACCCAAAAAATAAATAAATTAGTAAAGTAAAGTAAAGTAAAATACAATAAAATTGGAGTTCACAAAGTTTTATTTCACTTCCTTCTAATAAACTGTTAGCTGTGAATTGTAATTTTGTACTACTTACTATGCAGTCTCATGCGGTTTTCATCATTTATCTTACTATATAGTCAATGTTTTTCACTTAAAATTCTTCATTAAAATATGTACATTGAGAAAGAATTCTAGATTGCTCTGGCATATTTTAAAATGGCTCTTTTTTCCCATCCCACTACCAGAAGCACAGGATTGTTTTTCTCCAATACTCAAAGTGAGGACATGGTCTTGCCCCAAGTCATCAACACTTTGGCATCAGTCTGAATTTCATCTCTCAGAGTTTTTTATACTGAGCTTTAATAATTGTATTTCAGGGTTTCCTAAACCTGGAATAGTCCCCCAAAGGTTTCTACTCCTGCAACTTTAACTTCTTACATTATTCTTGTCTGTTTCTCCACTTCTGGAGAATGTACTATGTCCTTTGACCTCATTTTTATTGCTGTGAATTCTTTTTTAAATTTATTCACCTTTTTATTTCAGCATTGAGTGGTGACTTGTAAATTTTGTATGTTCCATCCCAAAAACCCAAAGTCTTATGTTAATTTGAAGATTTTATTGACGAGTAACAGAAGATCTTAAAGAAAAGTACATATATCTGAGGTGTACCGCTCACTGAATAATTACAAAGTCAGTAAAAATGGGGGACTGTGGGCTGCCCCTCCTTCTTGCCCTAAAGACCTAGGACAACTGTGGGATTGAAGGCTGCACCTCCTCCTCACCCCATGGACCTAGGACAACTGGGGGATCCTCAGCTGCCCCTCCTCCTCACCCCTGGACCTAGGTCACTGGTGGGATCATGGACTGTCTGTCCTCTTCGCCCAATGGACCTAGGGCAGCAGCAGGATCATCAGCTACCCCCGCTTCTTGTCCCATGGACAGAGTGGGCCTGCAGGATGGTCAGTCACCCTTCCTCCCCACCCAAAATACCACTGCAGCCCACGGGCAATCAGTGACCCTTTCCACCATCTGTAGAAACTTACCAGGCTGATGGGAGCCTCAAAAAACCCCTCACCCACACAGAGGACCTCAGCAGGCTTGCCACACTGTTGTGAGTTTCCCTTTCAAATAGAGGACCTCAGTGGGTATACGGGAGAAGCAGTGAACTCTCACTCAGTTATAGAACTTCAGTGAGCTTGGCAAGAGTGTGGGTGAGTCCTTTCTCCATACAGAGAACACCTGGTAGGTTGAGGAAAGTGCTGACAAGACCTCCCTCAACCCAGAGGTAATCACAATGTCTTATAAGACACCAAGTGACACAGTAGGGTCCCAGCTGAGGTACACATTATAGCTAGGTAAATCTGGTGGCTTGGAATAGCCTGAAGCTGTAATAACAATATAAAAGAAGGTTTGACTTACATCGATGTTCTTAGGCTAGTCAGATTAGGAAGAATACAGGACTCACCCAACAGGCCCTGCAGGAGGAATTCAGGTGACTGGCCCTCCCCTTCATTGTGGGACCCAAAAATTGGACAAATATCAACCACACAGTAGGATTCTAAGACACACACAATAGATGGTTGAGACTAGTGGGATTGAAAGAGCAAATATTAACCCAAGAGGTGAAAATGACAAAATGAAAAAGTAAAAATACAATCTCAAACATTCCATTCATCAGGAAAAAGGACAGGAGATATTGAAATAGAGGACATTAAAAGTCATATACCTAAAATTTCTGAAAATATGACAAGTGAAATAAAGAAACAAATCCATGAGGCCATAGAGGAAATCATATACAAATAATCTCTCACATAAAGAAAGAAATGACAACCTTAATAAAGGAGGTGCTTATCATAGCTAAAGAAGACATAGATAGAAAAATACAGGAGCATGGGGAAATGATGGAGACCTTGAAAGAACAATATAGAAATCAAGTAGAATGCATGA
Organism: Dasyprocta punctata; assembly: GCA_004363535.1. Lineage (NCBI taxonomy): Eukaryota > Metazoa > Chordata > Mammalia > Rodentia > Dasyproctidae > Dasyprocta > Dasyprocta punctata. Next base: position 3,101 of record RJWM01048412.1, read on the forward strand.
AACAAACTCAAAGAGATATTCAAGAAATAAAAATCTCTACTAAAAGCTGACAAAACCATTTGAATGAAGCTGAGCATGGAATTTCAAACCTTGAGGACAGGATCACAGCTAGTGATCATGAATGAAAAGAACTTTTTACTAAAACAAGACAGCAAGAAATGACAATTCAACAACTTCAAGATCATGCAAAGAGAAACAATATAAGACCAATAGGCATCAATGAAGATGCAGGGATCAATGTAAATGATATAGGAAAACTGTTTGCAGAAGCAATAGCAAAAAATTTGCCAACAATGGGAAAGGAATCAGATATAAAGATAAACTGGGCATATAGTACTCCAAACGGTCATAACCAGAATAAATCTACACCGAAATGTGTAATAATTAAGATCCCAGAAGTCCAGCATAAAAACAGAATACTAAAAGCTGTTAGGGCAAAGACACAACTCACCAATCAAGGAAAGACTATTAGAATCACAGCAGATTTCTCAGCACAAACCCTCAAGTCAAGATGAGCTTGGAGTGAAGGGTTCCAAGCCCTGAAAGAAAACAACTTTCAACCCAGACTGATGCATGCTGCAAAACTTTCTCTGAAATTTAATGGACAAATTGATACTTCTATGACAAAGAACAACTGAAGAAATTCATGTCCACCAAACCAACCCTAGAAAGAGTACTGAAAGACATACACTAGAGAAAGATAAAAATAACTACAACTCCCACAACAACAACAGAAAGAAACCATCAGACAGGGCAAACAATTAAACAAGGAGAAAAAGCACTGAACCAACAAAGGAAAATAACATGACAAAGTTGAGTTAGTACATATCAGTTCTATCCATCAATATAAATGGTCTCAATTCACCTATTAAAAGAAATAGGTTGAGAGAATGGATCAAGAAACAGGGTCCAACAATATGCTGTATACAAGAAACACATCTGACTTAAAAGGAAACACACAGACTAAAAGTCAAAGGATGGAAAATATTATCTCATGCAACAAGAACCCAGAAAACAGCAGGGATAGCCATTTTATTTGCAAACAATGCGAACTTCAACCCAAGAATAATCAAAAGAGATAAAGAAGGTTACTACATACTTGTCAGGAGAATGATTCAAGAGGAAGAGCTAACAATCATAAATATACATGCACCAATTACAGGAGCACCCAACTATATAAGACAAACACTAATAGACATCAAAAACAAAATAAGCAATAACACAATTGTAATAGGGGACCTTAATATCACATTGACACAAAGAGATAGATCAATTAGACAAAAAGTATGCAAAGAAATAGCAGCACTGAATCAAACCTGTGAACAAATGAATTTAGTAGACATTTAAAGAGTGTTCCACCCAACAACATCAGAATACATACTCTTCTCAGCTGCGCATGGGACTTTCTCCAAAATATACCATATATTAGACCATAGAAAATGCTTAAGTAAATACAAAGGGGTTGAAATTATCAAATGCATATCATCTGACCATAGTGCATTGAAATTGGAAACTAATGGCAAAAGGAACTGCAAAACCTACATAAACACATGGTAACTAAATAACAATCTCTTGAACAACGAGTGGGTTACACATGAAATTAAAGAAGAAATTAAACAATAATTAAAATTCAATGAAAATGCAGACAAAACATACCAAACTTGTGGGATGCTAAGAAAGTGGTCCAAAGAGGGAAATATATCTATAAATTGTCATATCAAGAAAACAGAACAAACACAAATAAACTACACCTCAGGCTTCTAGAAAAAGAAAAGAAAGTCAAACCCAAAGGTCATAGAAGAAAGAAAATGATAAAGATCAGAGAATTCACACAATTGAGACTAAGAAAACAATACAAAGAATTAATGCATCAAAGAGCTGGTTCTTCGAGAGAATAAACAAAATTGATAAACCTCTAGCCAACCTTATCAAGAAAAAGAAAAAAATTCATGCAGTAAGAAATAATAAGGGAGAAATTCTACAGATCCCATGGAAATTCAGAAGATCTTAAATATCTACTTTGAAAATCTTTACTCACATAAGGTGGAAAACACAGAGGAAATGGACCAATTCCTAGAAATGAATGAATTACCAAAGCTGAATGAAGAATATGAAACAATTTTGAATAATCCAATATCAGCTACTGAAATGGAAAACATGATTAAAAATTTACCAACAAAGAAAAGCCCAGGTCCTGATGGAGTCACAGCTGAATTCTACAAGAAATTTAGAGAAGACTTAATGCCAACACTCCTCAAACTCTTCCATGAAATTGAAAGGGAAGCAATCCTCCCTAAATCATTCCTGGAGTCAAGTATTACTCTAATATGAAAACCAGAGAAAGACCCAACCAAAACAGACAACTATAGGTCAATATCCCTAAAGAATATTGATGCAAAGATTCTCAATAAAATACTGGCAAATAGGATGCAGCAAATCATCAAGAAGATTATACATAATAACCAACTGGGATTTATCCCAGGAATGCAGGGATGGTTCGCTATATGCAAATCAATAAATGTAGCATACCACATCAACAGAGCCATAAACAAAGTCACATGATCATCTCAATAGACACAGAAAAAGTTTCTGATAAAGACAAACACTTATTCATGATAAAAACTTTACAGAACCTGGGAATAGATGGTGTCTACCTCAAATGTGATAAAAGCCATCTATGACAAACTAACAGTCAACATTATACTAGATGGACAAAAACTGAAAGCTTTCACCCTAAAATCAGGAACAAGACAAGGATGTCCACTATCATAACTCCTATTCAATATAGTTCTGGAAACACTAGCCAGAACAATCAGACAAGAGAGAGAAATGAAAGGAATAAGGATAGGAAAGGGAGAAGTCAAATTATGTCTATTTGCAGATGCCATGATACTCTACATAGAAGACCCTGAAAACTCCATTAAAAGGTACTAGAGTTAATAAATAAATTCAGCAGTGTAGCTGGATACAAAGTCAACACTCAAAAATCAATAGCAGCCGGGCGTCGTGGCGCACACCTTTAATCCCAGAACTTGTGAGGCTGAGGTAGGAGGAGCGTTGTGAGTTCAAGGCGGGCTTGGGCTACAACGCAAGCACAAAGCCGGCCTGAGCTACACAGTGCGACCCTGCCTCAAAAAATCAGGGCTGGGAGTTTGGCTCAGTGACTTAAATGCCTCTCTCACAGGTGCGAGGTTGTGAGTTCAATCCCTGGTGCTGAAAAAAAAAATCAATAGCATTCCTGCACACAAACAACAAACTCACTAGAAGAGAAATTATGGAAATGCCACCTTTCACAATAGCATCCAAAAAATGACATACTTTAGAATCAACCTAACAAAGAATGTAAAAGACTTATACGCTGAAAATTATAATACTCTAAAAAAGGTGATTGAAGAGGATGTTAGCAAATGGAAAGGTATCCCTTGTTCTTGGTTAGGAAGAATCAACATTGCAAAAATGGCCATACTTCCAAAGCTGTTATACAATTATACAGATTTAATGCAATCCCAAAGAAAATACCATTAACATACCTCACAAATTTAGAGAAAGCATTCCTAAAAGTCATTTGGAAACAGAAGTGACCTAGAATACTAAAGGCAATCCTGGGCAACAAAGGCAAGGCAAGAGGCATCTCAATCCCTGACTTGAAATTACACTGCAAATTTATTGTGATAAAATCAGCATGGTATTGGGGGAAAAAAACAGACTAGAGGCTCAGTAGAACAGATTAGAAAATGCAGACACAACTACAAAGACATTCAACCACCTTATTTTTGACAGAGTGGCTAAACATGTTCACTGGAAGAAAGATAGCCTCTTTAATAAATGGTGCTTTAGAACTTGACTTTCACCAGGCCAGAGACTAAAACTAGACCCCTGACTATCACCATGCACTAAACTAAGTCAAAATGGATCAAAGATCTAAATATTAAAATAGAAACATTAGTCTATTGGGAAACAATGTAGGTAGGAATCTTGGAAGACATAGGGGTAGACAAAGAGTTCATGAACAAAATGCAAACCACACAAGTACTTCAAAAAATCAACAGCTGGAATCTCATCTTACTAAAAAATTGTGCACTTCAAAAGAAATCACCAACAAAATGAAAGGATAACCCACAGAATGGGAAAGAATTTTAGTCAACTGTCCCTCAGACAAAGGCCTTCTATCTGAAACATATGAAAATTGAAAAGCATAAGGCCTCCCAAATTCAAAGACCCAATCCAAAAATGGGCATCTGAGATTAACACACACTTCTCAGATGAAGAAATACAAATGGCAAATAAATACATGAAGAAATGCTCAATATCACTGGTCATTCGAGAAATGAAAATTAAAACAACATTGAGATTCCATCTCATGAAAGAATGACTGTCATCAAGAAATCAGTTGGTCACATATGCTGGCAGAGCTGTGTGGGAAAAGGAACACTTCTCCACTCTTGGTAGAAACGTAGACTGGTGCAACCACTGTGAAAATCAGTATGGAGATTCCTCAAAAGACTAGGATTGGAAGTCCCATTCAATCCAGCTATCCCCATTCTGGGTTTTTTCCCAGAAAAATTAAAAATGTCATTTCGCAGCAATAAATGTGCACCCATGTTTATAGCTGCACAATTTGCAACAGCTAAATCTTGGAAACAACCAAAATGCCCATCAAACGCAAAATGGATGAAAAAGATGTCATATTTTTATTCAAGGGAATAATACTCAACTATAAAAAATGATGGTCTTGAGGCTTTTATAGATAAATGGAGGCAACTTGTGACTATATTCATAAGTGAAATAAATCAGACTCATATTTGCAAATATAGTATTGTCTCCCTAGTGTAAAAAATAAATAATAATAATAATAAACTGAAAGAGTAATGAGATCAAAAATGTACAATAGATATTGTGATAATGAAAGGGAAAGAAAGTGCTCAAAATTAAATAACAACTGAGATGGAAGAAACAAGAAATGGAAGAAAGGAAAAGATTACATTATGTAGGTATACACATATAATGGTAAATATGTATAAGTGTGCAAGATAAATAACTATGCCACTGATTCCCTGTTAGTTTATCAAAAAGAGTAGTTTCTGCTGTCATTGTTTGATTGTCTGACCATTTTTTAGGCCTAGATCTTGTAACTTGAACAACTACTTCTAAGACAACAATATGCAGTATGTTAACTAATGTTGATTTCTTACTTCTTTTTAATTCTATATTATTTCTAGCCTTTTTCTGTCTTGCTTCATAAAATTTTAAAAGGTTAGTAAAAACATGTAACCACAACCACACTGGCAACTTGAGGATCACTGCTATCTGCATTTTTGTGTGAACCTATTCTTCATTAAGTTAATATATCTTTTAGAAATTCTTAGTGCTAGTAGTTTTCTGTGGTACAAATATTCCAGAAGGTATTTCTCTTTCTTTTATCATCAGGGATTTGAGTTATTTCCAACTTTTGAACTTTAAGAGTTTTTCAACAAACCTTCTTTTCCATCTCATTTGGCAAATGTGAGGAGTCACACTGCTTAATTGAACTTTCAAGATAAAATTCTATCATGTAGAGTTAAATAAATAAGGAAAACTTTATTCAGAACAATTTCAACACGGGTGATAATTAAATTTAGCTTCACAAATACAATACACAAAAGACGTATTAATTAGAGAACAGGAGGGAGGAGGAAAGGACAGTTCATGTGATTAAACCATCTGCGTTTGTTAATTGACAAAAATTGATGTTAATTTCCTAAAGTCTCCCACAGAACAGAACATGAGGGTACTACAGTTGTATCAGATGATTTCATGTTCAAGAAATAGCTCTCACGTTCTTCAGAAAGATATTTCTGGGTGGTAAAGCTGAGTAAAGAATGAGAGAAGATTTAGATCTTAAAGGAATCAAGGATGAATTTACTTGAAAGTTTTAAGTTTGAAGTTTTTTAAAGTGGATGTTCTAAGAAAAGGAAGATCAGAGACCAATAGTCCAAAGGAAACTTTGTCAAGCTAAAGAGAACTGTAAAGCAGTCTTGCCACATAAGACACATTTATATTACAGGGGATGATAACATGAGCATCCCACAGTGGTAGAACGATACATGCATAAGGAGTTACTCTTTTAGCCATTCTGAAGCATATACAACGGTATGTTATGGCACCTTTAATTGTAACTCTCCTGATTTCTACTAAAGTTGAGAAACTTTTCAATATTCAAAGCATCTTTTCACATATTTCTCCGGTGTTAACTACATATTTAATTATTTATAATTCATATATTTTAGATATAAGTTAGCTAAGTGCATTGTAAATATATTTTCTTATGAGTCCCATGTTTGTGCTTAATATTTACTGTTGATATACTAAAATTTATTTCCATACAGTTCATGGTATAAATATTTTTCTTGAAGTTAAGGAGAATTTTGTAATGTGTTTTCTTTAAGTCCCTATTATAATATTCTACAAAATATCATAAATATTCCCTGACATTATCTTCCTTATGCTTTATAACATTCACTTGCATGTTTTGCTCTCCTGTCTTCCTGGAAATTATCTTCATGAGTCTTAAATGATGTGATGAGATTTGATCTATTTTTGTGCAGAAATCCAGTGCATCCAACACTTTGTTATAAATACTCCATTTTCCTCACTCCTCTTGCTACTAATAAAGTGTTCCTGCACATTTTTTCTTTTTATTTTTTAACTGTAAAGCTATCAGCATACATTATCCAACATACCCATATTCTTTATGCTGTAGCACAAGTCCCTGTGTTAGTTGCTTTTCTCTCATTGCTGAGACAAAATACCAAATGCCCAAAATTAAGGAAGGAAAGGATAAGCTTACAGTTTGTGGAGGTTTCAGTCTGTAATCAGCTGGCTCCATGGCAGGAGTTAAGCTTCTAGACTTCTCAAGTTGACACAGTAAATCAACCATAACAGTTCCTTGCCTATGCTTGCTCTGTCTTCATTATTATAAATAGTAAGTCAGTGTCCAGAAGAAGAAAACAAGGTGATTCTCTTCCTGAAGATTAACTTATGTGTTTTGGTTCTTTGCTTTTACACATAAACATCAGAATCACCTGGTATCTTAGGAATATTGATACCTGGACTCAGATCAGTGTGACTTCTTCAGTCTTGTGGATCATGCCTTGTCTCTTTCATCTCTCATTACAGGACCATTATGTGTTTCCATCTAGCATGGCGATACACCATTCCCGAAAAATAACATCTGAACTTTATTCCCTATATTAACTTCGATGTTACCTTCTCACTTATTAAAATGTTGCAAGATAAAATTCCATCTGAATGATGAGGAATATTAATTACAATTCATCCAAGCAGCCTTTCCTAATCTAAACAATTGGTCCTTGTGACCTTCAATAGCCCCATTTCTCATTTATCTCTTAGAAATTGCCCTGTAATGTAATTTTACATTCTTTGTTTCCTCTGCTAGATCACTGTAATAGTCCAAAGAACATATCTCAAATGTTTTAATGGGCACTGTCAAAATCCTTCCTATGCATAAGCTTCTAGGTTCTCAGATGTTGCATAAATAAGAATAATCACACAGGAATTACCATGTGTTTTAAGATACAGTAAAATTCCATTTACTTTCTTTTTTATTTTAAAAACAAAATAAAAAAGAAATGATGCAGAATTTCAAAAAAACTAGGAAATTACTACTAGTGTATATATATATATATATATATATATATATATATATATATATAATTTTTACATATATATATATATATAATTTTTTTTGGTACCAGGGATCAAACTTACAACCTCGCCTTTGCCAGGCATGTTCTTATGCCACTGAGCTAAATCCCCAGCCCACCACTAGTTAATATATTGCATATCATTATCTTAGAAGTATTTGTTCATGTTCTGTCTTGGTTACTTTTTACTCGTTGCTGAGACAAAACACCTGACACCCAAAATTAGGGAAGGAAAAGTTTATTTAGCTTACAGTTTTTGGAGGTTTCAGTTCACAATCAGCTGGCTCCAAGGCAGGGTGGCATGGCACAGGAACAACACTTCAAGGCAGCAGCCAAACAAAAGCAGCCAAAGTAAAAGGAGAGCAAGAGCAAGCCTCTTCTCCTCCTTTATATAGTACACAGGACACACACACCCCCAGGGTGTAGCATTCACAAACATCCTTGCCTTCCTTTGCACAGGATGAGGATGTTTACCAAGACCCCTGGCTCCCTGCTGAGTCTCTCAGCTAAACTTCTGACCTTCTCAAATTGTAACAATGACCAGGTAACTGTGCTCTACACCCCAGGATGTAGAGCTGCTGAGTTACTTAATTAAGCTGCTAGACTTCTCAAGTTGACACAATGTATAAACCTTAGCATGTTCCAAAATTTAGGCATAAAAAATGATCAAACAATCAAACAATGAAAGCACAAAT
>RJWM01048413.1:0-11497 GCA_004363535.1 Dasyprocta punctata
GCTAATTAATTAGGTGAGATTTTATTAAACAGCACTGTGTTCGACATTGGTATGTGCCAGCTAAGCTCAGTGATTATTTCTTACCCCTCAAAGTGCTAAAAAAAATAACTGCAGAGGCCCAGGAAACACTTTAATTACAAAACAAATTAGAATCTGATTACATTGTGGAAGTACTAACTTCTGTGCCTCACAGGTTTTCAACTTGGCTTATGCTACTAAACTGCAAAATTTAAACTTGTGAACATGTGTAATTTGAAAAAAAAAACTTAAATATTTCTTAAGTTTTTTTCAGCAGGCCAACACAAATTTAAGAATACTTTTTAAGAAAATATTTTCAGAAAAAGTTATATGAGTCTTGGTTTAGATGAACTTTCTTAATTATATTTAGTAAGCACAGATGAATAAAATTCCTTCTAAGAAACTGCAAGACAATATCAAGATTAATGAAGGCGGATGTGCATTAGGACTTTGATTCTCAATGAGATTTTACTGTTCTGTTAATCAGTGTTCAATATTAGAAGTAAACTGTCAGAAACAAAGTCAATCAATTTGTGAATAAGTCTGGGAAACAGAAATTAATAATAAACATTTTTTTTCTAAAAATCAATAAGAAGTTTTAAGCATAGGCTGAGTATTAAATAGGGCCATGGGCCATGGGACCAGGGGTGTAGCTCAGTAGCATAAGCACCTGCCTGGCAAGTGCAAGGTCCTGACTTTGATTCCCTGAAAAAAAAAAGCCATGATTTTCTAATATGATTCCTGTAGATTGTTTGTTTTCAATTTGTTGCTACAAATTCCATGAGATGTCATTATGTTTCTGAATAATTAATCATGTGTTACTGTGTTTTGTAGTAGTTAAGAAAACTTTCATACAGTAACATTAACGTGATCTTAGTCCTAGTTAAAATATGATATATCTAGTACATAGATACTGCACTTGGTACTGCATATACAAAGACCTACAGACATAGTTTCAGGCCTAATCCTTGGGGCATGAAGCATTTTTAAACAAAATAGATGTATGAAAAAGTGTCACTATTTTCCCTTTGTAAGAATACTGAATTAGCCACAGTGATGTACGTATGTGGGAAGTGAAGTGGTTACAGAAAAATATCAGTAAAGACCAAACAGTGTGGGTAGTTGCTGTGCTGTATTTGAAACACAGTAGAGGTTTATCACCATGACCTTCTACAGTGGTGGCACTTGTACTATGTAAATGCAATGATATGGATGGATTAAGAAGCACATTATTTGTATTGGAAATCAATGTTTGAGTGTTTTCAGAACATTAAATGTAAATAAAAATATAACTGAGCTGAATAGAAGTGAAATAAATAGCAAGTATATTTCCAGCTATGGTCAGGAATTTTGTCTGGAGTTGATAAACAAGTGGAACTTCAATTTCTAAGGGTGTAATGCTTTTTAATTATTTTTAGAAGCACAAATTACTGAGAATTTCTTCTCCTTATTCTTATTTACCTGTGCTAATGAAAGACCTGTAGAAAACCATTAAATTTTTTTTACTAGAAGATTTTTAGTTTTCAAGAATAATATTAAAGGAGCAGTCCCAGGACTTATTGGAAAAGTATGGTTAAGCAATGATGACATCTTTAAATGTAATTGTGATTTATGACAAAGAGAACAATTACAATGCATCAGGAAATGACAGCATCTTCAATATATGGTTATCAATAAGCAATAGTAGACATATAACCTTCCACCATTTACATTCAAGCAATTTCTGTCTCACATTGTATGCAAAGATTTCATTGTGTTGGAAAACTAAATACGAGGGTAGAATAAGAAAGCTTTAAAGGAGACTAAGTTTATGACTTCAGATATCTTTTAATTTTTAGTTTTATTAGTACATGCTTAGAGTACATAACAATTACATTTCAGAAGTCAGTACATGTTTATAAGTTTAAGTATAGATTTTTAAAAAGAAAAAATAAGATGGATTATATTAATATTAGTATCTCCTGACCATTCAAGACATCACAGAGAGTAAAAAGGCAACACAGAGAAGAAACATCAATTTTTAATACACATATCCAGAATATATAATAAAGCATTCTTAGAATCAATAAGAAAAAGAAAACTCAACTGAACTTGAGTTGTAGAGTTTCTATTTATGAGAAGATACCCATGTGGTTAGTGAATATAGAAATCTTGCTCGTAACACTCGCAAATGAAATCACAATGTTATAACATTCTAAACCCACTGGAAAAACTAAAATGAAAATAATAAAAAAGTCAAGTGTGCACAAGTATTTGAATACTCAGAATGCATATACTTCCTGTAGGAATGTCAGATTTTAGATCTATTTTGGAAAAGATTTGGCTCAGTTCCCTAATCTTAATAAATTAGTATTCTATAAATTTTATCCTGTGCATACACCTAACACAAATGCACAGCTTAAACAATAGTCAGAGGGAATATGGTTCCCTAAAATATTATTTATCAGAAGATAAACTTGAAACAGTCCAAATTCACATTCACGGTTAATACGTTTTAGAACATCTGATAAAAACATCTGATGTTTCATAGTCCATCTGTCTGTCATTGTGTGCATACGCATAGTAGAATGAAGTAACAAACGTGCTTCCAGATATCATGAAGCAGAAATTGGGACCAAGCACAGCAGAGATAGATTGTCTTCAGTCTCAACTGGGATAACTTGAATGGTTGCCTGAGTTTCTCTGAGCTTTAGATCTGTACTAAGAAAAATGAGGACTGAGACAGCATTTGAAGAGCTAAGTAATACAAGAGATCAAGGTCAAAGCTCCAGTACTTCTGACCTAGCAGAGGATGTCAGGAGTCATGCCCTGTTCATTAAACGTTTTATGGATTGTCAAAAAGTCATTCAGGTCAGTATGAATCAAGAGGAGGGAAATCGAACTGCGTGTGTACACAAAAAGGCAATGTAGATTTACGGGAGATCGTATGGGCTGAAAGTGTCAGGCATAATTTTGGAAACAAAATCTGACATAAAATATGTTGAAGAGATTGACAACTCTACCCATCAATCTAGATAAAACTCTCAATCATAGTGTTGAATAAATACAACTCAAAAATACATTGAATGAATTTATTTATATACAACATATTAAAATGGTGACACTAATTTATGCTTTTATATGCCAGGATGGTAGTTTTTTATTGGGATAGTCACTGAAAGAGAATAGCTAAATGATTTCTGTGGTATTATTTAAGGTAAATTTCTTTTTTGAATACTGGTGATGATGTGTATTTATTATGTGAAAAATCACTAATTGCTCAGTTATAGTAAAGGCTTTTTTCTGTGAATATGTTGATACTTCAGCAAAAAGGTACACTAACATGAAAATCTTTTAATTTATTTCAAAATTGCATATGTGGTCTATGTCAGTATTTTAAGATCATTTTTAAGTATTTTTCAATTTTCTTCAGTTTTCAATCATTGTATTCTGAGGAAAACTCAAAGATGTGTGCTTTGGTATTTTCTCAGATTTTTCATGCTTCCTGATCATTCCATTTAAGATTTCATATGTTTTCCAGTCCTCAACATTCTCATCTATTTACCTTTTCCTTGTTTACATTTGTCAAAGTTGTGAATCTACTTACTTTCTTCATTGGATTATCATGCATTTCTTCTATTCTACTTTATTTTTTGCAGAGTACATCCTAGCTCCATGAGGACCAGATGGAAGAGTGTGTGTGTGTGTGTGTGTGTGTGTGTGTGTGTGTGTACATTAATGTACACACATGTCACAGAGCTTTTACTCTTTTTACATTCTTTTTCTGAAACATTGCTACTCATTGGTCTTCATTGTTTTTCAAATGTTATGTTTAATTCATCTCCTCTGGAAATTTTCTACCCTTTCCTCAGTCCTTTTCCAAAAATTAGTTTTACTTTTCTGCCTTTTATTCTATATTTTGTTTTTCACTTATTTCATTTTTTTGAACAGTATCTAGCTATCATGTTCCCTTCATTATTAAATTGTTTGTCTTCCTAAATGGAATATAGACCAAATGAAGAAAAGAATTGCACAAGACCATGTGAAATATTCCAGGATATATGGAGTGAATTTCTACGGGACACTGACTTTAGTTTTCTTTTAACTTTTTTTTTTTTTAACAAATTCTCTTTTCTGATAAAACTTCTACCTGCCTTTGGCTCGAATTTTTTATCATTGCCTGTAAAAACAAATGAAAATTAGGTTTCATAATATATTTGTTTGTCAACTTATAAAATCATTTCCATTTCTAATTTTGAGAGCACTCTGATTTAAGATTATGCTACAGATAGTTACCACAGAAAAGAGGACTCTTACTTCATTCACAGTTCCAGGCAAAACCGTGAAACATCCTCTAGTGATCAGTAAGTCCATTAGCTACAAAATTCCTTTGGTACCAAAAGTGGGTTATCCTTGGCTCTGAGAAGAAGAAATTAGAGACATTTTTGTTGAGGGTTGAGGAAAGAGTTTTATATGTCCTAAAATAAACTCACCAGAAGATATTATTTCCAAAGATGTGTTCTATGGCTGTGATGTTTTGAAGTCTCACTGTTATTTTGTTCTTTTAAGGAAGGTCTTTTTAGGGTGAGAAGAGAGTAATTCATAGCCAGGAAAGTTACAAAGACATAGACCAGATCCATTGGATTGAGCTAGATTGATTATGATGTATCTCTAGACTTACAGTGGGGGCAAATAAACTTGTTTATTTCATCCATTACATTTGACTTCTATGCTTGTAGCTGAAAACAGTCTAACTGAAATTTGGTGTTTTGATTCTCTGACCTAGTACTCAATTGGATATCATTCACCGCTTTTGGCATAGTGTGATTTGTGCGCTACCATAGCTATTTCTGCAGGCATTTTATGGTAGAGAAATCATACCAATCACCTTCACATTGCTTTGAATACAGATAATATGTTTAGTGAACTTCCAAACATAACGGGATAGTTCCCGCCACTGTCACTGTTATTGATTAATTTAGTGTCTTCCAACAACTAAAATCAATTACATGTCAAAGGTAATGTTATTTTATTCTGCATTCCACAGCCTACACACTGCTGGGACTTTCTTTCAAGTAGTAAGAGACCAATTTCAGAGTTTGTCTGCCTCTTTCAAAGTTGTATAATCTTTCACCAGTTAATATTGATTCATTTTCAGTCAGGTTAGAAATGTTTTGGAGAATAACTCTCAGTACAAATAACCAGTCTTACAAATCAGTAATAGCAGAACTTTTCAAGTGAGTTGAAATAGTTCTTTCATATTAAGCTTTGTACTGTAATTTATCGTTGTTGAAATAGAATGAAAGTAGTAACTTCTCCTCTAGGTATAAAATAATAAATAAAGAAGAACAAGTAAAGATTTCACTGATTTCACGGTAGGTTCAATTTATTTCATAAAACATGTAAAACTTAAAATACTATGGGCTAACGTTTTCCTTTCACATATTTTCTGTGTATTTCAGGATATCCCCCCAAATCTCCTTCTATTGCCTTTTTTGATATGAATAGTTAAATGCCCAGTGGAACGAACACTGGTTGTTACTTTATACACAAAAAATAATTTATTCCTGGTTACATTTTCAAAATTTAATCTGTTAAAATAAATTAAAGGAGTAATTGATATGATACTCATACACTAGAAAATGTTTATTAAACTAGAATTTTATATGAACAACATATATATCTAATGTGAAATATTGGCACAATTTTATTCAATATCTTCAAGTTCTGACTGGTAGATAATATATTACAATATCCCAAAATGATTTATCATATCATCTTTTACAAAGGTATTATTAATTTAACCAAAAAAATTTTTAGAATTTTTTTATTTTATTTTTCTGTTTCTCATTTTCTTGGTACTCTATAATAAAGTATAAATTCGGCTATTTTTCTAAAAGTATTTTCAAAATAATGTATCATATTACAATGATGTTCTAGTGTGAAATTATTACTGTGACTCCCTTACTATAAATGCCACATTGGCTCATTTTGAGTACATTAGCAATTCTTTTATTATTGTGCCATTGATCTCTAAGATTTTAGCAAAATGATACATTATCCAGAGTATAAAATATGTTTTAAAAACATATTTGAAATTTCAAAATTTTAATTGCTATACTTGAATTTGAAATAAAGTAAAAATTTTTCCCATGTTCAAAACTATACTTCTTAACCTCCAAATTCAGTTGTCTTTGGAAGTAAACTTTGTAAGACAATAGGAAGAAATAAGTTCTTGTTCAAAAGACAATAAGAACAACAACAAAAAGAAAACAGTTACCAGCATTTTTATAAATCTCTACATTTAAACTTGATAAAAGCATTATAATGCTAGACAATGTCCCCCATGAGTAGAGGCACAAATGTTTAAAAATATGCTAACAGACTAAATTCAGTCATATAAAATAAAAGAAAATCATGAGTTTACACCAGGAAAGATAGACCTATTTGACAGTTGAAGGTTAGTCAATTTGAGGCACAATTTTCACAAAATACAAAATTTTTGTGATGATCTAGTCATACAAAATGGAAAACTGATAAAATTAGTACCAGTTATAACAATAAATTTTATGAAATTAGAAATAAAGTGAACCTATTATTCTGAAAATGAGATTTTACAAAACATTCATCAGCGCTGTTACACTTAGGAATGAAATACTGAAAAATTTCCTTTTGAAATAGAAAATGGGACGAAAACATCTACTATTGCTCCTCTTGCTCAATGTTGCAATGGTGATCAGAGGAAGTACAACAGAAAGAGAAAAATAAATGGAATGTATGTATGTTTGAAAAGAAGAAATAAAAGAGACATTATTTACTGATGGTAGTAATGTATACACAGGACATACAAAACACTATATAAACATCCGATTAAAATGTGTAAGAAAATCACGATTACAAGTTAATTACACAAAAATATTTGTTTTAAATACTAACAACAAAACCTCGTATTTTTACAATCATATTAACATTAAGATTGTCAAAATGTCATGTGTAAACCTTTTACTTAAAGCTGCAAAGCCAAATTGAATAAATTTTTGAGTTCAGTGTAAATAACATATACCTTCTTTACAGATTGAAAAAATAATTTTACAAAATGTCAACCTTCTTTAAATTTGACCATAAATACAGAAGTATCTAAACAGATTTTGTTTCAGTTGTAGAAGTTAATAAAAGCAAGTATAATATTGTGAAAATATAAAGGAAAAAAATTTCAAATAGTTGAGATATAGCTCAAGATAATCTCAAATAATGATATCAAATTTGAGGATTTCCTTTGCTGGTTGTTTGAATATTTAAAAAAAATAGTGAGCCTTTGGCATAACTGATAAATAGACAAATGTAACAAAATATGACCTTCAGGGAAGACACATGCATTTGTAGTCATTTGAGCCAGGAAAATGTTTTAATTATAATATTAGCCATAAATAATGGTCTTTTCTATAAAAGTCAAATATATGTTCATTGAAAAATCAATTTTAACTCTTCAAAACTTACAAATATCACTGTTATATTTTGGGTCTAGGTGTCCACTCAAAGCCTCATGTATTCATGGAGGTGACTGAATCTAGAGTTGTTGATTGATTCATTGTCTAGTACTGAGATTATGGGTGTGATTGCTACACCCATCCTAGGGTGGGTAGCATACATACAATATAAGGAACAGAAAGTCTTCTCTCAAATTCCTCCCTTTTTGCTCTTGTTGCTTTTTTTGTCTTCCACTGTCATGAACTGTTGCCCTCTGCCAGGAGACACCCTGCCTTGGATCCAGCAGATTATGGACTGAAAGCTCCATAAACTATGAGTTAACCCTTTCCTTTACTAATATAGGAATCAGGTATTTCATCTCAGAAACAAGAGAAAAGTAACTAATACAGTCACTCATAGTCAATGTATTTTATTTCTAAATGTGAATAATTAAATAATACAATTTTTAGAATAAAACACAGAAACATAGTTTAGTGAAGAAAAATAAAACTAACCATAAATTAATGCTACGATTTGACAACATGGAAATTAAGAATTTCACTTTTTCTAAAGCTCCAGTTAAGACCATGTAGATGAGGTGGAGTAGGAGCATCTGACTTTTATTTTTTTCTTATGATAGCCAGAGTGAAGGCGTAGTTTTCCTACAGGTTGTCATGCCCAACTCCATGAGTCCATTTGCTCTCCTCCAAGGACTGAGTGGGAAAGACTGTCTTGGTAACCTCCCTGCTTTCCTAGCAGCTACTCTCTGAGCTACTCCACCAAAAGGTGCAGCTCAACCATCAGCTGTAGTGCTATCTCCCATTCTTGCTGATTCAGACACAGGTTTTTCTGAAGTGGTAGAGAAACCACTCCTAAAGTATCAGAGAAAACAGATAGATCCTGATCCATTATTAACACCCTCAATATCTCCAAGTCCTAAAAAACAAAAAACAAAAAAAACTGTGATGAACACAGGTAGTGCTCCAGAAAATCCTCCTATTTGGGACCCTTCATTTTTTGGTATGCATTTATAGCTATCAATCAATCAATCAGCTCATGTTTCCTTAATGTTTTCTTGAATCATCACTATGACAGCTACAGTTGTCCTCCTCATCTTGTGTCTGCTTAGACCAGTCACAGTCCTGTACTTGAACCAATCAGCAAGCCCTGATTTGGAATGAATCATAGGTCTGCAACTGACTGCATCACTTCTTTCACATTTCTCCAGTTAGTCTAGGAAGGTTTCCTCTGGTGGGTTCACCCTCTGTGCTGTCACACAGTCTCTGTTCAAATAATGCCTCACTAGCGTGGTTCTGTAACCCTGCTAGTGATTTATTCTCAGGTAGTGTAGGCTGAGATGGTCTCCTAAATCTACTCAGGATCCCAATTCT
Source organism: Dasyprocta punctata (assembly GCA_004363535.1). Classification (NCBI taxonomy): domain Eukaryota; kingdom Metazoa; phylum Chordata; class Mammalia; order Rodentia; family Dasyproctidae; genus Dasyprocta; species Dasyprocta punctata. The sequence continues at coordinate 8,856 of RJWM01048413.1, forward strand.
GATCATCGTGGTAGAGTGATTATGTTAAGAGAAGCACAGTAACACTAGGGGTTGTTAGCTCTGAAGAGATCTAGAGACCAGCAACTGACGACGACCAGCAACAAAGAGCATCAATTGCAGAGTCAACTGACAGCATTTGACACAACTCAGGAGCAGCAGAGACCAGCACCTGGCAGAGTTGCCCAATGGTACCCGGCATTTATTAGTGTTGACCGGTGGCCTCAGAGATACTAGAAGTGAATTTTACTAAATCATGATTTTTATCTGAGTTGAGCAAAAGAACCTTCAACTGCATAGTGACACAGATGCATGGGGAAGCATGGGAAATCTTATTTACTATGAGCAAGTGTAAAAATTTTCAATCTGCAAATATCTAGCATATATAATCATCATGAAAACAAATATAAACTAATAAGCTAAAAGCAGTCAATCGAAAAAGAGAAAATACCTGTTCAGACAATTCACCAAATGTTTTTTTAGAAAGCCAGTTGAAGCCGGGCGTGGTGCCACACACCTTTAATCCCAGCACTTGGGAGGCTGAGGTAGGAGGAGCATTGTGAGTTCCAGGCCAGCTTGGGCTACAGCGTGAGCGCAAGGCTGGCCTGAACTACATAGTGAGACCCTGCCTCAAAAAACTAGGGCCGGGAGTTTGGCTCAGTGGCTTATGTGCCTGGCTGGCAGGTGCAAAGCTGTGAGTTCGATTCCTGGTGCCGCAAAAAAAAAAAAAAAAAAGAAAAAAAAGAAAGCCAGTTGAGAGAAGGTTCAAACATGAAATAAAAATCTGATTTTAAATAGGTGGCGCACGCCTTTAATCCCAGCACTTCGGAGGCTGAGGTAGGAGGAGCATTGTGAGTTCAAGGCCGGCTTGGGCTGCAACACTAGCGCAAGGCCGGCCTGAGCTACACAGTGAGACCCTGCCTCAAAAAAAACAGGGCCGGGAGTTTGGCTCAGTGACTTAAGCGCCTGCCTGCCAGGCTCGAGGTTGTGCGTTCAGTCCCCAGTGCCACAAAACAAAACAAAATAACAAAACAAAACAAAAAAATTAAATAGGAAAGACAAAGTCACAGGTGATAAAGGAATAGTTTTCCTTGGATGAAAAGAGGCTCTAATTTTAAGAGAGAAAAAAATGAGATGAAAAGATAGACTGAGACTGGCGATATAGCTCAGCAGTATAAATGCCTGTCTGGCAAGTGCAAGGTCCTAACTTCTATTCCTTTTACAAAAAAAAAAAAAAAAAAAGACTGACGATCTAAAATCAGTAGTATAGATGATCAGAAAGAGATTTATTTCTAAAGAGGGAAGCATCTTTTGAGTCAATAGAGTCAGAAATAACATAATATGGAGGTTGGAAGAACAGGAAGGTGGCAAGAGTGGAAAATGAAGAATAGGATATTAATAGCATTTACAGGACATATTGATGGTCTTTTAATATAGTAGTCTAGAATTAATTTATAAATTGGTAATAAATTCAATATCCTGAATTTTATGAACTTGGCTCTCAATAAAGTTTTTCCTATTTCTTACCAACTATAGATCTATCTCTATATATATCTATTTCAATAATACTCTTGGCAATGTCTGAAACTTTCCAAACTTTGGCCTTTTAATCATTTGAATATGACAAAAGCCAGAGCTGCACATTTGGAAAAAATAATGATACAATGATCAGAAGTAGGATGTTTACAATATTTATTAATGAAAAGACTTGACAATGCCTGAAAGATAGTAAGTCAAGTATCGTAGAGGAGGACTTTGGCAATGAGGGTTCAAATAATTAAGCATCAACTAAATAGCAAAATTACTGAACAGCACAATACAAAAATTCAAATAGATGTTTCCTTTTTCTTTTGAAAAACCAATCCTTGTACATTATGGATAACTTGCAGTATACAGAAAGAGGAACTGGAGGTAAAAGATAATCTATTTAATTCTAATAATGCAGTGACTCCTCTTGGCACAGTTTATGTAAAAGTGAAAATGACTTTAAATTCCTTGAACTGCATAACACTGGAGGTTTTGCATTTATGAATGGAAAAAGAGGTTACAAATATCAGAAAGTGTAAGCTGGGTCATCATTTATCTGTTCCCTCCAGAGTTAATTCAATACAAAAAACAATAATAGAACCATGAATCAACCAAGAAAAACTAACAAAATCCTCACTACCCTTGCATCAAATATTTACAAATGTGTTATTCATGTATGTATGTAATTAATTTTAATTGAGAAAAAGCTATGCATTTATGTTGTTCAGCATGATATTGCAATATATGATATATTGCAGAATGGATAAAGTTAGTCCATTATTACCAGTTTTCTTATAGGGAAAGGAAGTGACACATGCTTGTTTTTTGTGGTGACATCACATATATTGAATTTTTTCAAGCGTGAAGAAAATTTGGAGAACATACCACACATACCAGCATGACACTTCACAAGCACATTTTTATTTCTCTCTTTACAAATAGTCACCGCTTTTAATTTTGTATGGTATCTTCTGCATATCTTTTTCTAACTTTAAACAAATGAATATCTTCAAAATATTCCATTTTACTTTATATTATTGCCACATAATACTGTATATTTTATTGTCAAATTATTTTTATCCCTTTTCAGTGTGGGAATCATCCATTCTGATATGTAA
>RJWM01048415.1:0-11497 GCA_004363535.1 Dasyprocta punctata
AAAAAAAAAAAAATTACCACCTCTACAGGTGTGTTTACACCCAAATTTGTAACACATTTTTTTTTTCCATTCAGCACTACCACTTGCATTCTGGACCTTTCGTGGAATGAGGGTGTGGGAGATATGTTTAAAGCATTTGGAAGTCAAGGAAGAGGTGGAAAAAATATAGATATACTTACTGCCTGTTATATGTGTTCATCGTATTATAAACCAAATATCTCTCAACCTTTCCTTTTTGTCAGTTGACTTTCTCTAATATACTGAGGTGATGGTCTCAAGTAGAAAAGTACTAAAGAAAAACACACCTTTATATGTCAAATACACACATACATGTATGCACACACACATGCACTCACATATACACTTGCTTTATCCATTATTTTTACTTTTTTTGTTTTGTTTTGTTTTGTTTTGTTTTGTTTTGTTTTGTTTTGGTACTGGGGAATTGAACTCATGACCTCGCGCTCGCCAGGCAGGTGCTTATGTTGCTAAGCAAAATAGCCAGTCTGAAATGTGTTTTTGTATAGAGACTATGAGAATGCAATTACAGTCAATCCTCAGCATGTGTGAGAAATCAGTTCTAAAACTTCTTACAGACATAAAAATCTTTAGATGCTCCAGTTCCTTATGTAAAATGGCCTTGTACTTAGTATATGTACTTAGTAGAACCTAAAAGTACATCTTCCCATATAGACTGTCAGCTTTAGATTACTTATAATACCTAATGCAGTGTAAATGCTATGTAAAGAGATGCTATGTTTTATTGGTAAGAGACTAGTGAAAGAAAAAAGTGTCCACATGTTTAGCATGAATCCTTAATTGAATCCCTGAATGTGGAACTCACAGATACAGAAAGCCACGGCCTCTGTGTGTGTGTGTGTGTGTGTGGTGGTGGTGGTGGGGTTGAGTTTACGATATAGAGAAAGCATCCACTAAATTTCAGGTATTTTAAAAAAAATTTAAGTAAAATAAAAAAAACAGTTCATGTGATTATATTTCTTATCCTCTAATGAGATGTGAAATGGTAACAACAAAATACTAGAGTGTATGTGATATATATGTTAATTTAGACATGCACAAACCCCAAGGAATATAGATATATGCCTTTATTTCAAAAGAGCGCCTCCAAAATGACTCTCAGAATACTGGATATTTGTTCCCATTATCAAGGACAAGTACTTGATAGCCAGGTTGATGAAGCAATAAAAAACAATTCTTAGGGGAACATCTTGAATAACAGTCTGTTCTTGACCTACATGGAAATTTGCTATATATTTGTTATTAGTATAATATCAAGTGTTTTGTAGAAAATGTATCAACAATAAAGCTATAATTAGCTGCCCTAAAGACAGATCATCAGAGACAGATGAACAGCATACACCCACCACTTTAAAATGCCATATTATCTTTTCACAAAATATAGAAATGTTTTAAATATAATTTTTGTATATTTTATTTCTATTTAAAATAAGAGAAAATTCTAAAATACACCATTTCTTTATCATACAATTGAAAACATTCATTGAATGCCAATAAACATTACTGCTTTTGTTTTTCTCCTCTTTAAAAATAGTTTGTGTATGTAGAATAACCATAATACCTTGACCAGATAAAGTCTCTTGATTATCAATTTAATAACTTTGGACTCATGACTATTATTTTATTTGTCTGAACCAGAATCTAGTTTTACATTTATCCTTATATTTATTTTTCCATATACTTACTACTCAGAACAGCAATTAGATAAAATATTTGAATTTTAGTTTTTAAAAGCATAAGAATCTTCTTTTTAAGATGCTTCAGTCATCAACATGGCAATGTACACAAAAGAAGCTTGTTGTATGAAACAACAAAGGGTTTGCATAAAACATATAACAATTGTACATACAAAGTTGCTTGAAAAAACTGCAAAAAAATTTGCTTCCTCTTCTCAAGAGAAACGCATGCATTTTTTATTTACTTTATAAAGAAATCAGACTTATGCTTTTTTATTGTAATGCGTAAATATTATAACTATATTAAAAATTCATGCATGGGTCTAACGGAGAGTTGTATTATTCATAATAAAACAATGTTAATCCTACATGCATCTATGAAGCCTTTAATTACTCCACGTCCTGTCTGTATCTTTAAAACAATTCTCTGAAAAATTGTTAATTGGAGCAAATATTTTATTAGAAACAAAAATGTAATTGATTTTTAAAGCCATCTCAGGAAAAGTCTCTGAAGAATTATGCGTTTCATTTCCTGGAAATGAAAAGACTTTGAATAATAAGAATGTTAAACTGTTCATTAAGTATCTTTATCTATGAAGTAGAAAAAAAATGTTAAAGTATTTCATTATATTGAAGATACATATTTTGCAACTTGAATCTCTATTGGGGAAATTCTGAGAAGTGTATTTTCATTCACACTACTAGTGAATTAACTTCCTGCAATGGTCTCCGTGTTACCCCCTCCCTGATTCATATGTTAAAATCTAATCAGGAAAGTGATGGTATTAGAAGGTGGGGTCTTTAGGAGTAAGGGTGGGGTTCCTAGAAATGAAATTGTTCTCCTTATAAAAGAGAACTTGTGGACTGTATTGTCTTTTATACCAAGTGAGGATACATCAAGAAATACCCTTTTGAGACTCAGAATATGTACAAATTTATAGCAAACACTGAATTAAGAAGTGCCTGTTTTTAGAATTCTCTGCATCCAAATTGTGAGAAATAAATTTTAGCTGTTAAATAGCTAACCAATATATGGTATTTTGTTATGGAAACTTTAATGCTCTTAAGATACTCTCCTACTCAAGTTAAAAATATATTTTGCTCATATATATGAAAAAAATACACATACATACTTCCTTTAGGTAATTATATGCCTTATGTATTACTCTGCTTCAAAAATAAGGCCAGCTTACATCATAGGAGAGCGAGCTCTGGTTACTGTAGACTTCAAAAGGAACTTTTTTTTTTTTTTAAGAAATGGAGTAAAACCTTGAGTTGCAACTATCTTGTTCTGTGAGTGTTCTGGAAGATGATAAAACATTTCTAATAAAATTTTACTTGCTAAACAAGCAATGTCTTGCAATGTGAATATTCCCTGATGCTGAAAGTCACATGATAACAACTGAATCAGTGGTTCTATGGCTCTCCTCCTCTGTCATCCTGCTTGTTCTCAGTGCAGGGGGTGATGGACTTCCAGCAGCAAGAGATTTGGTCTGCCAAGGAGGAGAAGAAAAAAGTAGAGGAATCCCTCACTTCACATGAGATTACTGAGATGCAGAAAGTGTGGGAAACTGCCCAAATGAGGCTTTAGCAGCGTGAATGATGAATCTGTTTACTGATGATGAAATGTCACATTTCCATGAAATCTTCAAAGGAAAACAAAAGCAAGTGTGGTTGGATGGGTTTCTTGTTAAAATTTCAGGAAAAGAAAAAGATTCCACTGAGCCAGGAGATAGCAGTGGTCCCATTAGTGATAATGAAAGTTCTCCTACACAATAACCTTTCTCTCTTGTCTCCCTCACATTAGTCACGAAGGTTTTCAAAACCAAGTACAGGTTAATTTGCTTATGTTCTTTATGTTTTGTGTTTTTATTACTTTGCATTATATTACAGTACTATGATCATTTTTGTATGAATATTTTGGGGTTATCAAATGAATCATCTGAGTTTCCATTCTTATGGGAAAATTTGCTTTGATATACAAGTGCTTTGGATTATAAGTACATTTCAGGAATAAATTATGCTTACAAACCAAGGTTTTGCTGTGCTAAGAAATCATATTCTCTAGAATTAATCTGAGAACCTGTTAAGATTCTCTTTTGCCTTTGTATAAATTTCCCCTTAAACCTCCAAATTCATAATAATCAATATCAAAGTCTGATGAGCTTCATTTCCAATCATCCCACTGAGGTTTGATGATTAGGGTCCCCAGATTCACCCTTCGTGGGCCTATTTCCTCCCATACACAAAGAGGAAGAAGGGGTCAGAAGAGAAGACTAGCAAGGCATGAGAATAATTTTACGGTAGCCATTGCAAGAGGAAACAGTAAAGAGCTACTCCAGAGGGGTTCTGGGACCCAGAGCTGGGACATCACCAAACACGGACTGCGGCCTTGTTTTATAGGGTAAGGACCCAGTCTCCACCTTCCTGGGGTCGACATTTGATTGATGGGATATTGGGCTTGTTACTAGAGATAGAGTTTTGCAGGCTAGGGGAATTGGTGTAGGCGTGGCTGCCTGCATTAGGCAGGCGTCAACACCACAGGCCGCCAGCTTCAAACCACAAAGCTGCTGAAAAATGCTAGCTGCTCATAGCCACACGGAGGTTGCTTTTTCTGCCCTATGCAAAGGACTGTGGTCTTTCTTTTAACCCTACCTAAGGATGCTCTCCGTAACTATTGTATGCTTATTGGCATATTAGTAGTACACCATGGCCATACTCTTATCCTAACACAGAATGACTGACTTTCACACACTGCGGTAAACCAATTGGAACTTGTGGGTTTATTTTGTTTGTTTGTTTGTTTTTTGTTTTTAGGTAATCCTGAAGGAAGTGAAAATCTGCTAAAAGAACAAATAGACTTGACTTAGTTCTCAGTAGTAGTGATACCTATTACCTGGTGTTTCAAACTGTCAATGTACCAGCTCCTGTACCTTTTAATCAAGAAGAACTGCATTTCACATGACACAAAGCATGATTCCTTGTAACAAGAGGGAAAAGTTGAAGCATAATGAGAAACTTACTATTCTGCTTTAGCTCTTAGACATAGATTATTTTTGACAAATACCTAGGAATGAAGTTTGTTCATATAAACTTACTTTGTGTTAATCACATCAAAATATTTTGCAAAATCTGTGATTTCCAGTGCTTAGCTCTATATGGATTCTGAAAGACATATTTGATAAAATAATTCTTATGTCTAGCTGAGGATTAAATTGTGGATGACAGTTGAACACGGTTTTGGGGGACACAATGATGGAAACCAAGTAGCCTCTGCCTGATTCCAGAAGTGAAGGGCTCAAGGGAACAAAACAAATATTATATTCCTTGGAGAGGAAGTGACGAAAAACAGACAAGCAACAGAGAAATGATGGGAAGTATAAACAGCACAGAGAATCAAAAAGAAAATGAGAGGGAAGTGGCAAGTTTCAATGTCTCTCAGGCAGAAGGAGGTGAGGATTTTTCTGCAAGTATAAGGCAAGCTTCCAAAGAGTGAAGCAAACTCTTACAATAATGCAAACAGCAGTTCAAATAGGAGGTAAAATCCATGCTTCATACCAAGTTTAAATCCAGTTTAGGTATTTGGTCTGATGTGACTTCCCCTGCACTGGAAGCCATTCCCAGACAAGAAATTCAATCCTTTGTCCAACAATATGTCCCAGGCCTGTGGCATATTATTGTTAGGGACCGAAAGAACTGTACTGGAGAGCAAAAGGTTTGAAACGGCCTCAAATTGGAATCCCTCTGGGTTCCTTGCCATGCTGACTGGGCGGGGGGTGGTGGCACGGAACAGTAACAGCTGGGTAAAGGGCTAGACATGGACCCACCGAGCGATGTGAGCGGAAGAATATGCAAGCTGTAGCGGGTAAAAGGAACAGTAGTTGGCAGTCCCATTGTAAATGACCAGGACCAAGACTGGTTTTGTGGAATGCCACAAAGAAAATGGTGCAAATAAATAAATAAATATATAGAAAATAAATTTTTGAAAACCAGTGCAAGAAGAAGCATGTAGAAGCAGTTACAAATAAATTCTGCTTTGAAAAAAATAAAAGAATGGTGATCAATTCTTTAACATGCACACAAATATACATGTATATGTAATATTTATGCAATAATATCTGAGATACTAAAAGATACCTGGAAACCAAATGTAGTGAAAATTCTAGGTCGATAAAGAAGTTACGGGAATTGGAGAGCCCAGGAAAGTCTCATAATCTAGAATAGACTTGTGTGGGTTTGCATTTCAGCTCTTCTATTTAAGTAGAATTGTGACTCAAGTTGTTTACTGATTCTTTTCTGCTCCCAGTTTCCTGACCAGTATGTTGGGAATAATAACCATACCTGCGACATGAAAAGAGCTAACACATTAATAACATTTGTAACAGAATTTCCAATGTAACTGTTAAAGGGAAAGTAAGAAAGAGATTGGACCAGTTACTTCTTTTTTGATTTTTATTTTTTATTAGTACAGTTTTGCAGTACATAACGATCACATTCCTCATGAGTTGGTACATGTACATAACACAGTTTGTATTTTTCATCTCCTAACCCCCTGCTTCCTCCTTCTCTGGATTCCTTTCTCATTTGTAAAAGATCTATCTCCCTCTTTCCTGTTGCCTCTCTTTTATTTTTCCTCTATTCATATTTTGAGTTTCTCATATAAGAGAATCCATGTGATATTTAAGCTCATGTGCCTGATTTATTTCAATTTGGGAGAGTTTTTCTTGGTATATTCAGGGAAAACACAGAATACAAATTCCTGCGTTTGTAACAATTTCCTCTTTAAAACAGTAGGATAACTCACTGGGAGACACAGAGGAGGAGCTAAGCTCTTGCAAAGTACAGAGCGGCGCTGGGCAAACCCTGAGACCAGATTCAGCAGTAGCTTCTCATCCAGGCAGCAGCGCCTTACTTCACCTCCACCTGGGCTGCACGCTTTCTAGCCTGGGCACAGGTGTTTGCTAAGATTCTATTCAGAGCTTATTATAGAGCAGTCCATACACAGATTCTCAGTGGATCTAGTAGGATAGCATGTTTTATGTTTGTTATTGACTTATTATTTAAGATGAGTGAACACGAACTTGATAAAACTTTAGAATTTTCACAGTTAACACATTTTCCTTGTGTGTCTCTACCTAATGATTTCCTTTTCTGGTTAAGAGAAAAATTAACATGGATGCTCATTATATTACAAACAGTGAGAAATTTTTGCTGTTAAAAATGTGCTCTTGGGATATATTATTTTAATGACATGTAATAATTACCTAATGTGCAATTATTATTTAGTGGTATATGTTATGATTGATAAATATATTATGCAATACATCAGCTTCTAAGTTTGTTGCCATAATTAATAATACTTAAAACATTTTCAAATCACTGGATAAAATTCTGTACATTTAAGTTGAACATTTCAAGTAAAGATATGTGTAAATTTTAAAGAGATTTAAAAATAGATAATTAGCTCTACCGAGAAAGTTTTTAAAATAACATAGAGGTCATCTGGGATAAGAAAGAAGTTTCTGAAAACTGAGGTGTCTATTAGTTGGACACATGCCTGGAACTTGCTTGGGCCCTAAGATTGGCTCAGATACAAGACAGCAAGATGACATAAATTTACTCAATATATACCACCTGGTAATGTGTCTATAAATTATTTTTAAAAGAAGATGAAGGAAAGTAATTGAAAGTTAAAGGTGCACAGGTTTTCAATTCGTATTATCAGAAATGATGACAATAATATGCTGTGTAAATTAACTTCTATATGTTAGTATAAAATTAGAACTAGAGTGATTAGATATTAAGAAATTGTTTGGCAAACTTTCTCTCGGATTAACAGGTTTCTTTTTCATTTTGTACCATGCAGTTCTACTATAATGCAGTAATAATCTCTGTTCCCTATTGTTGCAAGTGAGCAAAATAAACTGTACTTGGTCAGATTTTGTGTATGTATATACCTGCAAAAATATGCTTTGAAAAATTGATTGTTACTTAGCTTTTTCCAAAAATAAATTCTATAGAATGACTTTCAATCAGAATCTTCCATACATAATTTGAGCAACTAATTTCTTCTTTGGGTACAAACAGAACATTACCCTTGGAAGGTCAAAGTAAGAAAACAGCAAGTAACATTTAGTCGATTATTGTCCCAAATTCATCCATTTTCTTCTTTTTTTTATGCTGCGCATTTTAAGTATAATACTTGTGTAAAAAGGTAGGTCTATAAGCCTTCCTAATGACAAAATTAGTAATGTGAGGATTATCATTATTTTAATTAAAAAAAGACGTGTCAAGTGTTTGCTCTGTACTTCTAACAATTATATGTTATTTATATATTCAAATTTAGGCAATTTCTGTACCAGTCTTCTGGTTTATATATTCATAGTATGACCTTTGTACAGATAAAGTATCATGAGAAAATATTTTAAATAATTTACCTAAGGATGTACACCAAAAAATGTTAGCAAATGGAAAAAAATAATTAAAAATGTAACATACAAATGAGGTAAGAGTAAAGAAATATTTAACACTATTTCATATGGATAATGTACATCATCTCTACCTCCTTTTATAGGTGAAATACTCTTGGTTTTTATCACTCTATAATCATGGAAATACTACAATCACCACGTCCAGTTTTAGTAATAGCTAAGGTAACTCACAAGTCAATTATGCTTATTTTATTTTAAATATTAAAATGAATAAATACAGTTTTTAAATAAAGCTGTGTATTTTTATAACCTAACAGATGTAAGTTATTTACTTTTGTTTGTTTTGGTATGGATTCTATTGAAATTAGAAGTTTACACTATTATTGGAATTACATGGAATACAAACTTATTTGATATATTATCTGTATTGAACTTTTATTAGTTTTTAACTGAAGGGAACCATCATGAAAATTTTTCTATCATTCAACTCTAGAAATATTGCATTGATCTTTCTAACACCCACTTTGGTCAAATATCAGTTTCCGCAGCGTCTGGTTATTTTCAAATATTAAGAAAAAAGTCTCTCTTCTATCTAATAGAAAATCTCAACTGCACATCCAGGGGAAGGTCTGTACCCTGTCCTCTCTTACTCGCTTGGCTACTTCTGGTACCCTGGAGTCTAGATGGGTACTGGAAGAATAAAAACAAATGGTATTGTAAACATGCTGGTGCCATCATAATCTCACAGTCAGTGTCCTCTGTGATGACAGGCACCCAGTGCCTGACACGCTATGCTAAAACACTTGCAGGCATAGTATATGTCAAGACTCATCTCAAAGATGTGAATTCTCCTGACATTTCCCAAGGATTTGAGATCTCTCTTGTTGCATGGTATGTGATCAGTGTTTGGATAATTAATTTAAACTTTCTCTTAGCATCTGATGTGCTTGCAAAGTTTCTACAGCTGCAGTCATTTAACCTACAGCAAAAGCATGAAGCTCTGCCTCCTCAAAGCCTGGGAAATGTGCTCCCCTTCTTGTCCCTCCACTGGCATTTCAGACGGGTCAGCCAGCTCGCCACAGAGCTCTCTAGGAAAACAAGATAGAAAATTATCTAGGAATTCCCAGGGTACTACCTTGTGATTGAAACGCCAGTCTTTCCTTTCCCAAGAAATAGCAATTTTGATAACTAACTAGTTATATAGATGTATTTAAATATATAAAAGACACATGTACTTTTCCGTACTTCCCTACTTGTTCTCCTTGCTTTTCATATATGTACTGTCTAATAATGCTGCAAATGATATCCACAAACCTGTAATCAACTTTGAGGATTTGAGAAGTTTTGTGCATTTTACAATGCACTTATTACCACATTGTACTCTATGGTGTGAAACAGGATGCAAATGCAGAAGAAGTTTTTGTATTTCTCACACTTCATAAAGATGTAGACATATGAGACTTCACAGTGATGAAGGACTTGTTTTGTCTGAATAGAATAATATCATCAACCCCACTCAAGGTATGTTATCATTGACCATAAATAAGCTAAAATCCTAACTTTATAAAGTTTCTAGACAAGTTTTGAAAATTTCTTGTACCAATAACTACCCTCTGCTAATTCTTTTAATATTCCATGGTAATAGAGGAAATCAATGTAACTTCTATACATGACTAAATTGGTGTAATTTCATTCAGTCAAGAAATATTTATTGCTAACTTTCATTTTCTAGAAGCCATCATAGAAACTATTAAAGAAACTAGACTGTCAATTTTTTACCCACATATGGATTACATTGTAATAAGTAAGAAATGTAACAAGTTAGATATGATATGATATGTTATGATATGATATGATATGATACGGTTTGTTACGATACATGGTACTACCAGGTTCTACATGATTTGATTTTAAAAAGACAAAGCAAGGACCACAGGTAAACAGTACTCAGGTATGTCTTTCTCAGGAAATCCCAGCTGAATGTAGTGCAAAAATGAAAAATGTAAGTGTTTGAGAGAAGATTGTTCCAAATATAAAATATGAAATCTCAGGAGTAAACTAACAGAGGTGGAAAGAGGACGGAGGGAAGACTGCAGAAGTAAGTAGAACAGGAAAACACTATGTGAAGTACAAGTCACATTAGAAGCTGATTTATATTTCAAATGTGCTATGAAGCCACTGAGATCTTTAGTGCTTGTAAAGAAGGGACCACATTCCAGTCGAATCATATCAGCATTTATAGGATGCAAATATTGAGTCTTTACATTTTGTTGAGTCCTTATATTTTGTTGAGTCTACATTTTGTTGAGTCTTTACATTTTGTCAATTATTGCATATGATTCTAACTTATCTATTTTATTGCATATTCACTATTGCAATCATATGAAATAAGTGGATTGGATATCATTTTATAGATTACACACTGAAATCCAGAAAGACTAGGTAGTTGTGGTAAAGTTCACACAGAAGACACTAAGTTTATATCAATGGCTCAAGTATATGCACATGTTATTATTGCTAACACTTCTGATTCCTACCAAACATTTTAAACATTTTATTTTAACCATTAGCAATTTAATGGTTTATAACATTAAACCATTCTTCACCTTTGAGTCAGCTGAGGGTGATATTTAAATATCAGGGGCATTATTGTGAATTTGTGTCGTCTTCATAGATATCTGCTTTCACTTAGATTTATTTAATTTACAAGCATAAAGTAATACTTTTAGCTTAGGAAATAGCTGTTTATACAACACCCTTATAAATAGCCAAAAAGATCAAAGTATTGAAATACTGCCAAGCATAGTTATCCAGGAAGTTGCAACCTCTGTCCTAAAATTAGAAAATATTCTTTTAGTTATGGTTAGAAGGGACTTACTTTCCAGACTCTTTTCCAGTGTAATGAATGATTGACAATCCTTTCGCTGACTAAATCAGCATATATTTTAAAACAGTTATTCAGTGCCACTGGTCCACAAACATTAAACCTCCAGTTACAAATGCTGTACTGTTTTACAAGTTGTTTAGCACATGTTCAAGGTTTTATTCATGACGAATCATGCTGTGATACCCAGAACTCTAATTTTTTCTACTCTATTTTACATGGATTTATTCATGTGGTGTTTGTTGTACTCTCATATTTTCCAGTTGTTAAATGAGAATTGCATATTACTCTTTTTAAAATATAATGAAAAACTATATGTGGAGTAATTCATTATAATTTCTCCAGCTATGCTCTTGATTTTTAAATCACTATGACAGAAATGTAAGTTTTTCCTCAGTTCCAAATGTATTCTACTTGATTTATAAGTGTATGCTTTTTTTCTATTTTTTCTTTTTCTTTTTTTTTTT
>RJWM01048416.1:0-11496 GCA_004363535.1 Dasyprocta punctata
TCTTACATGTCTATATCTGTCAATATCCCCAACCCTTAGGAAGGTAATGATATGCAATATTGTAACTACTGCCAAACTTCAACCACCTCAGTGTGTAAACCTACAATGTTATCATATCAGATCTGTTGTTGTTGTTTGTCTGTCTTTTTTGACTTTTATTTCTAGCTTCTGTATCTATTTTCTCTTAAATAAAAAAAAAGAAATTAACATGCTTCATTGTGACATTTCTGTACATACATGTTCATGTGCCATGCTTTTACCATGTCCACCCTCTCTTCTACATTTTTGACCTCCCCTTCATCTCACTAACCCATGGACCACTTCCGCTTTCCTAATAGTCTCTGTTCTACTTTTAATTCATCTTTTTCTTTAATTATATGTTCCACGTATATGAGAAAACATCTGATACTTGACTTTCTGTGTCAGGTTTATTTTGCTTAACTTGATGCTCTCCATTTCTGTGTCACCCAGGCCGAATGGTTATTATAAAAAAAGCAAACAAAAAAACAAATGTTTGTGAGGATATGAGAAAAACAAAACCTTGTACAATATTGGTGTCGATGTAAAACAGCACAGTCATTGTGTTTATTTTTGTTTGCACAGGGAGTGTTACCTCCATTCATGAACTTAATTGTTTGCAGGATTCTGGTCACAAACCAAATTGTATGAGAACTGGATCAAATTTTGCGATAAGGTCAACATTGAACCTAACCATTGAGTTTAATTCAGACACCATGGCAACATACTTTGCAACTAATGTGTGACTTAATTTTTTTATTTACAAGTTTTGGATATGATTCCATATAAAGAATAATAGATATGTATCATAACTTTTAAAAGTCCACATAATTTTTCATAGTATACACCCAAGTACAAACAGAATGCTAAATGTAATAATGTGTGACTATATGTATACAATTCTTGGAAGTGAAATTACTAGATCTAAAGAATATATGCATTTCAAATCACAAAAACACTGCCAATTTATCCACTAGTTTATATTTCCACCAGCAGTTTCTAAAAATAACTACTTCCCAAAATATTTGTGAGGACAGTTTTTTCTCAAACGTTTTGTAATTTTTATAGCAAGAGAAAGTTGTTTACTATTATAGGTTTTTATTTATCCTATTATGATTAGTATTAAGCCTGTTTGTATACATTTCAAACTGATTATATTTTATTTTTTGTGACCAATATATTTTCACTTTTTAAAGAAATTCTTGGCATTTTGATACAGGTCATCTTTAAATTTGTAAAAATAATTCTTAGGGAAAGCAATATGAGCCTTCAACTTTGGATATAGTACTGGCCAGAAATAATCTCAGTACCTCAAGATTTAAGGATACTTTCTGCTCTGACATTCAGCCTCAAAACATTAACAGATACATTTTAGTTATCCAAGAATCTATCTTAGCAAGTGTACAAAAGAAAAAGAAAACTATTTTAATATGATATAGATAAAAGTAGAGAGTTGAACAAAATTGCTTCTACATTTTGGCTATGGAATGTCCCCCAAATCATGAAGTATGACATATGCATATAATTCCAGCCCTTGAGAGGTTGAGATAGGAGAATTGGAAGTTTGTGGGAGCCTGGACCACATAGTGAGAACACATCTCAACAAACCAAGAAAAGGAAGAAAAAGGCTAATATGTTTGGAAGTTTAGCTTTCAGAAGGTGACTGTATCATGGGGGTCTTATTTTCATTGGTGGATTAAGCCACTGATTCAATATAACTGAATATACTGTTAAGAGGTGGGGCTGGTTATAGGCAGGTTGCCAGGATGTAAGTGGAATGTGGAAGGTGGAAGGTGGAAGGGATGATTCTTGTTTCTAGTTCCTCCTTTTTTTCTGTGCTTCCTGGCTACCATGAGTTAGCAGTTTTTCTCCACCAGGACCTTCTGCCATGCCATTTCTGCCTAAGAACCACTGAACTTGGACTGTACCCTTTGAAACTGAGAGCCAAATAAAACTCTCCTTTAATATGCAATTTCATAAATTTTGTCTCAGCAACAGAAAAGTGACTAATATAAGTATTTAGAAGTAATAGATCATAATGTAATGAAAAGCATTTTTTCTACATGTAAGCAATATGCTCTTTGACTGTGTGCTTTTACTGGCAAGTTTTTATTTATTTTAATTCTATAGTGAAAATTTCATTGATTGATTAGTAAATCACCAAGATTTTACTAAGTTCCTGCTATGTACACAACCTTGTGTCAGATGCTGAATAAGACTTGATACCTGTTTTTAGGCAAAAAACATGTAAGAGAAAATAGCCAGTGACCTATAACAGGAAGTATTCTAAATCCTTTACATGTTATTTCATGTAATGCTCATAATTGTTCTGGTTTGGATCTTAACGTCTTCTAAAGACTAATGTGCTAAAGACTTGTTCATTACCTCATGGTACTGTTGGGAAATGCTGGCACCTTTAGGATGTGGGGCCTCATAGAATGAAGTTACATAATTAGGGATTTGCCTTTTGAAGTTGATTTAAGAACTATGGCTCCTGTCTGCTTCTATTTCTCTCTTTGTTTTCTGACCATCATTAGGCAGCAGATTTTCTCTACCACACACTATCTGCCATGATATATTGCCTATGCAAAGGTCCAAAAATCAATGGAGCCAAGAATCCATGGACTGAAGCTTCTGAAACTATGAGCCAAAGTTAACCTTTCCTCTTTATAAATTGATTATCTCAACTATGTTGTAACAGTGATAGAAAACTAACATAATAAATTTCTGAGGTAGATGCTATTATTCATGTTTAACAAAGATACTATTTATGCCTTAGAGAAGAAATATGCCAAAGGAGATATGACTGGTTAAATGGCAGATTCAGGATTCAGACGTAGGTCTGCCTGGCTCCAAAGGTGGTGGTTCTCTTTCCACTGAACACTTTGCCTCAGGTTATAGAGCTGAAACTTACATAATTGAAATAGAGAACATCCCATGGTAAAGTAAATCACCCTGTAATTTTGTATTTGTTGGCAGGATTCAGTGAGAAGCATATTAATTAGCAGGAAATACTTCATGAAATAGACTGGGTAGAGTAGGTAGTTTTGTGATTAGTAGAGAGAAATGGTAGGGCATTCAAGGCAGAGGCAACTGTGTAAGCACATTTTAGAGGAAAAAATAAGAGTATGTGTTTTTAGCGTTAATCAGTCTAGCTGGAAAGGGTTTATTGAGGAGTTGTGGAAAATGAGGTAGAATAAGAGGTGATAAACTATGGAGAATTTTGAAAGCAAAGGAATACAGTTTATGATTTTAAATATGCAATAGATAACCATGAAAGAATTCTGAACAGGAAGGGTATAACATGAGAAAAATGGTTATAGGTAGACTACATTGGAGGTGGTGAATTTGGTAGCTGTGTGACTAGACCTGAGGTTATCGAAGTAGTCTGAGATGAGGTAGGTGGGTCTCTTCAGATAAAAATACTTTTAAGACATAGGCCTCTGAAAGGTTGATTCCTCTAGCCTTTGAATTACTTACTTTGAATCAAATAGATTAACTCTTGGTAATTATTATACAAGCGTAATATAATTGCCTAGACATCTAAATCACTGGGATTGAATCTAGGGAAAAGTTTTTACACTGTGGTATATGACCATTAGTAGGGAATAAATCAATGTTAAAGTTATGATTGGCATTTATGTGAAATTTAAAATATAAGAGAAATTATCAATGTGCCTATAGAGAAAAATGTGTTTGTAAAATTTTATTTCAATTGTTTGTACTACATGTGCATACATATGATTTTGGGTGACAGTATAAAATATATTTATTAGTATGGCTTGTGGCAAAAAATGTGAACATTTCTGATGTGGAGTATAATATTGAATTGGTTAGCCCTTTTCCTGCCATGTAAATTGTCAAAGTCTGCATAATTTATTTGACCATTAATTTTAAAAAGCTCTCCAGGCCTCTCCTAGTCCTTTACTTCTTTCTTGACCCATTTCTAACTACCCAAACATGTTTATATGCTTTCAGTCTCTCCTACCAATCTATTGTATACCCAGTTACCATACAAGTATTTCTAAAAACACTCATCCTATTATGTCATTTCCTTTTTCCAAAAGACACAGTAATCCTCTATTCATTTACTTAAATGTTTTTTTAGAAAATGATGGTTAAGCACTTAGGAAATGAAACACTAATTCTATTTAGTCTCATATACAAAATCCTGCAACTTCTTAACCCAAATTATCTTTCCAACTTTATCAATTACAATAGCACCACAGATGATCCATGGATTATCTTAACTGCATTCACTCTTTCCAGAATATCTGCACTGTCATTCCTTTAGAACTTTACCCATGTTATTTTCCATTTACTTGAAAGGCCTGTTCCTCAGGACTATGCTTTTTGTAATCGTTGCAGGGGGTAAAATTAGTGCCTCCTCTTGAACCTACATATTACTCCAGCCATGTGAGACATCACATTCTGTCTTAAATTATATTAATTGAGTTTACTTACTTTTCAGGATTATAAACTCTTGAAAGTAAGGGTAATTTTTGTTTACACATGCAGTGTAAATAGTGCCTTACACATGGTAGATGGTCAAGGAACTGGCTGAATAAATGAAAAAATACTGAATTCATGACACAGTTCAACATCATTCCTTTACTTCAGCAGAGTGGAATTACATAGTTCAGGAAAGTATTTTTCCATTACTTTTCTCAGTATGACTGACAGCATGAGGCAAATTGGAACACAGGGAAGAACACTAGGCTAGGAATCAGAAGACCTCAACACTAGTGTTGGCTGTGTCATTAGAATATTCTGTAACCTTTTCTATGCCATTTGATCTCTCTGGTTGTTTTAGCTGAAGGCACTCCACCTACAAAAATATATGGTACTGATCAAATTTATTTAATGACTTTCTAACTCTAAAAACTTTTAATCCAGTGTTTTTACTATGTCAATTTCATTCAGTTAGCAAATACTGCTTGAATCCTCACTTAGATGACATATATAAAGAAAACTATATGCTTTCTTATACCTGATATTATAGTAGTAAAGAAGAACAATAAACAAATATATTGTAAAATATACTGTAAGATAAAGTTAAAATAGGGGAAAGAGATAGAAACTGGCAAAGGAAGTCTCTGAGGATGGAAATTTTACCAGAGAAGTCTGTATGTGGTTAAATATCTATGGTAAACAGGACACCAGGCGAAGGACCTACTATGCAAAAACCAGAGTATGTCATGAGGAAACAAAATGAGAGCCAGTGTGACAGATTTACAGAGAGCGAGAGATTGAGTAGTAGCAGAAGATGTCAGAGAGGTAGTCAGAAATTATACCATATAGTCTTTTCATGGAACATTATTCCAATCACTATGGAAAAACGTTAGATTTTTCAGGTTAGTGACATAATATGCCTTGGGTTTCAGAATCATCACTCTCACTGTTATATAGAGAAGAGATAGCAACAGTGGAGTCAGGGACACATTAGGAAGCTATTATAATTTTCTTCAAAAGATGATTTGTATATTTAAGTTTGCATATTATGTTTTTGTTTTAAAATTTTAAGTTTGAAAATGAAAATATTTTATATTTTTATGGCATGCAATATTTTGTCATATGTCTAGGTTGTAGAGTGATTAAATCAAGCTAATTTAGCAAATCTATCACCTTGTATACTAATTTTTATGAATACTTGAAACCTCTCAGCAATTTTTAAGTAGATAGTACATTATTTCTAATTATAGTAACCATGTTTTGCAGCAACTATTCAGCTCTTTCTATCTAATTGAAACTTTGTATCCATTAACCAACAAGGAGATGATTGATTAGAAGGGTAGCACTAGAGATGGAGAAAAATAGAATTAGGGTATCATTTGGAGGGAGGATAGACAGTATTTTTTAATGGATTGGATACAATAGGGGTGAAAGAAAAGAAGGATTTAGTAATGAGAGATTTCTCACTTATTCAACTGATTGGTTTGTTGATAGTATAGTTCAAGGGTTGAGGTTGGAGTTTGAATCAAGAATCCAGTTCATGATATAAATATATAAATAAAATATATTCATATAAATGAGTATGGGCTTTGGAGAGAATCCAGAGCTGGACATATAATTTTGAAGGCCATGACTAATGGTATTTATAGCCCAAATAAATTCTAATCAAAACCCATATAAACCACCATGCCTTCCTTCATCTGAAATGCTCAGTTAATGACTTCTCAGAATACAAAGAATCATAATATTTCATGAAACACATCTGTTTGAAAGATTTTACAGTCTCAATTAGAACTTCTTTGAATAAAAA
This sequence comes from Dasyprocta punctata, assembly GCA_004363535.1. Taxonomy (NCBI): domain Eukaryota; kingdom Metazoa; phylum Chordata; class Mammalia; order Rodentia; family Dasyproctidae; genus Dasyprocta; species Dasyprocta punctata. The sequence goes on from RJWM01048416.1 coordinate 6,281, forward strand.
ATCAAATATTATATAAATGTCTTTATGGCAAAGTGCAATATTATTTCTGATACCATTTTCTCCTTTTGTGGTTTCTTGTAAGATAAAGGTTTGCCCATTTTGCTCCTGCTTGCTTGAAAAAAAATCACTAATTTGAGTAGTATTTAGAGTTCACTTATTCACTGTATATATGTCTAATTTGCAGCCCACAGGCCATTTTACCTTATTTAATATTTTAATAACAAACACTTAAAAAGAAGTTTCATTATTTATACATGTTAACTCTAGAATATATTTTACATGTAGCATAAGGCAATTATTCATTTATTTTGGCTGAGGAAAGCCAAAAAGATGTTTCCAAGGAGATGATTAGTTTGACTAGTCTGGGCTTTGAAAAGGATTCTTCTAGCTGGGCATGGTGGTGCACGCCTGTAATCCCAGCACTCATGAGGGTGAAGCAGGAGGTTCATTGTGAGTTCAAGACCAGCCTGGGATACAAAAGCAAGTTCAAAACCAGCCTGAGCTGCATAGTGAGATACTGTCTCAAAAAACAGGGCTGGGGGTTTAGCTCAGTGGCTTAAGCACCTGCCTGGTAGGTGCAAAGTTGTGAGTTTGATCCCTAGTACCAGAAGAATAAAAAAGAAAACAATTCTTCTTCATAAACATGTGACTATTTGTGATTATTCATGGTCAGAATAGAAAAAAATTAAATGGGCTAAACTAGATGTTTTGGATCACATTTCAAACTAGATGCCAGTAGATCCTTTTTCTTTGTTTTTGAAGAAATCTGGGTTTCAATTTTGACTTATTAGGTTGTTTTTCATCCTTTCTATTATTCCCCCAAAGGACTGTGCCATGTCTTAGTTACTTTTCTCATTGCTGAGAAAACATACCCAACACCTAAAGCAAACAATGAAGAACTTATTTATCTCAAAGTTTGTACTGATTTTAGTCCATAATTGACTGACTCCAATGCAGAGTGGAGAGCAGAGAGTATCACAGAGGAGAAACAGTTCATGACATGCAGAAGGTAGCAAAGGAAGCAGGGGGTAACCACAGCTCTTTCTATCACTTATATTTTATCTAGGCTACTTAGGGGGGATAGACACCCTGCTAAGGTTTGTTTCTGGGTATCTTCCCAAAGCCTCAGGCACTCATGGAGGCAGCTGACTCTAGCGTTTGTGATTGGTTCATTGGCTAGCACTGGGATTAGTGGTATGACTTCTGCACCTGTCCAGGTGTGGGTAGCCAACATACAATATAAGGGATGGAAGCAGGTGTGTTTTTCCCACTTTTACCCTTTTCTCTCTTGTCACTTGCAGCTGCCATGAACAGTTGCCCTTTAGCCATGCCACCCTGCCTTGGAGCCAGCTGAACATGGACTTAAACCTCCACAAACTGCGAGCTAAACAAAACTTTCCTTCCTTCATTTTGGGGTGTCAGGCGTTTTGTCCCAGCAAGGAGTGAGAAGTAACCAAGACGCACCCTTAATCCTAGTGTCCTTGATCCTAATATTGCACTATGAATCATTGTCAGTGCCATACACTCTAGATCTATGAACCTCTGAAAAAGCCCCACCTATGACCACATGAGGCTTTGCAAGGAACATCTAAACACAAACTATAACATTCTTCCCCTGGGCCCCCAAAGATTCATGCATATCCCTTTATGAAAAAGGCACTTAGTCCATCTGTAAGAGTTGCCAAAATCCTAAGATTATCAGCATTGCTCTAAAGTCCAAGTTGAAAGTCTCCTCTGAGATTTAAGGCAAACCCTTAACTGCAAACCCATACACAAATGAAAAGAAAGTTAAAAACTTCCATCACTCAATGACACAAAATAGACATTTCCATTCCAAATGGTACACAAAGGGGATAAAAATGAATGGGACCAAACTAAGTCCAAAATCCGGTGGGGCAAACATTAAGTCCTATAGTTCTATGTCCAACATCCAAAGTAACCTTTGGCAAGACATGAACTCCAAAGGGCTAGGGTGGCTCTGCTCCTACAGTACTTCCCATGGTTGTAGCTCTAATAGTTTCTGTCTTGAGCCAGCTCTGTTCCCTCCTTGCTGAGTTTTTCTTAGATGATCCATGTTCCTAGCTTCTCCAAACATCTGAGATCTTTACCACATCTTTGACTTCACACTCTGAGCTTCACATACTGCCCTCTCAGGGGCACACTGCCAGGCCTTATTCTGAAATCTGGGTGGAAACCTTCCTTGCCCCACATCTCTTGCATTCTGCGTGCATCTAAAACCAGCACCATGGGAATAATACCAATATCTGCTGCCATTTGGAGCAGTAGTCAGGCTTCCTTATCTCTTGGCTGTAGGGGTTGAGTGCCTAAATCATCAAGCACTCTGAACCCAATCCCAAGGAATAAATTATCTATAGTGCTGTTCTTCTGGAACATGATGCTCTGGAGTTCTCTTCTCAAAGCAAAATCTTTCACATTTGCAACTCTGAGGCTGCAAAATCTTGAGTCCTGCTAGTTCTTGTAATGTCTTCAGGTTATCTACCCTGTTGCCTTCTTCTGAAATACTTGGCTTTTACTTGCTAATCTTCTTAGCAGAAAATTTTTCGTTGGTTCCATCTTTGCAGGCCACAACATTACTAGAGCTTCCTTTCTGGTCAAACTCACAACATTTTGAATTACTATGCTAGGGTCTTTGCTCTTGATTCCCAACATAAATCTGGCTAAAATCCCCCAATAGTAGCCTTGCCACTGCCTCTACATTAGACTGTTTTGGAATTTCTTGTACATCATTAATTAGTTCCCCATCTTTAATCACATGCAAAGTCTCTGGGCAGGAGTAAAATGCAGAAAAACTTTCTGCCAAGCCATAACACACTTGTTCTGGAGTCCAATGGCCAATGAAGTTCTTTATCCCAGCAGAAACCTTCTGACTCTGGTCTTTACTGGTAACATATATAATAGCCTTCTGGTCTTCTGAGCTCTGACCAGAATCTCCCATCAAGTGTAGCTTAAGGCATTCAAGCTCTACTTTTTTTAGCTGGCATCTCTGAACCTTTCCTAACTATTTCCCTTCCCACAAGCAAGTTCCAAAGACTCTTGAGCCATGTGGCCAGGTAATGTCATGGCAGCAACCCCACTTTTCTGTTATTAAATTCTGTCTTAGTTACTTTTCTTGCTGCTGAGACAAAATACATTATACCCAAAGCTAAAGGATGAAAGATTTATTTAGCTCACAGTTTGTAAAGATTCCAGTCCTTGATTGGTTGACTGAAACACAGCATGGATGACAGACAAACATCACAGAGGAGAAATAGTTCATGACACATAGAAGTAGCAAAGCAGGAAAGGAGCAAAAATGGCACATTCTATCCCTTATACCTTTTCCAGGCTACTTAGGGCAGGTAGGACTCACATCATTAATCCTAGTGCCCTTGATCCTAGCATTGCACTAGGATTAATGATGTGAGTCCTACCTGCCCTTTTGAAATTATATAGGTGAAGGAATAAAAGTGGAGGTAAGACTTATCCATAATCAAGAAGCCTTGATCAACCCATGATCTGGTTAGTCAGTATCTCAGGATCAGCCATGCAGAGCCCTGTCAGTGATAAAAAATCTTTTTGCTGCCTGGTGGTAGCCATAGTACTAGGGCTTTGCCAAGAGACCTCACTGGGAATCTGGAATATTTTCACACCCAGAAGCTGAAAATTTGTTGATTATAATGTCCTTACAAATTTTAAAAATGCCTCAGTTACTCTTATCTTGGCACTTTCAACTTTAAAGGAAGAATTACCAGCTTTAGACGAATACTCCTTAAGTGATTAACATGTCTACCTGCCAAGATGAGCAGAAATCTGATACAAAATTGCCGCCCTTTATCCTGTTGTTAGCTACTCACTAGAAAACTGTAGGTCCAAGCAGAGAATCAGTATTTTTAGCAAAAGTACTGATTAAACATTAGTTGCTAAGTTACTATTACAGAGTGAGGAAACTAAGATTAAGTCAAGATAAGATGTTTGTAGGCAAATCCAAGCTTTGTTGCTGTTTGATTCCACTGCAGGTACAGGAGAATTTCTTTAAATATAGCTTGCAGCAACTGGGGTGAAGAGAAGATAAAGTGGGAGGGCATCAATGCATTTAATGTTTGCAACATTTCAGTAGCCATTTCAATGTAGGGTGAATGTGGTAAGTCATTTTAGTGAGAATGGAAATTAAAACTGAAGCAACAGATGAAAAGTACGGGGGAAAACTTTAATTGAGAAGGAAGAAAAAATAGGAAAGGAACTTAATCCTGAGAAGATGGAAGGGATAAATGTATCCCAAAGATCAGATGTGGCTGCTCATAAAAGAATGGTATTACCTTTTCCACTAGGATGGGCTAGAGGATGGTAACTTTCAATTGGGTCATAAATGTGACTTTTTTTTTATTTGAGCGAAGAAAAACAAAACAAACAAAAACAACAACAACAACAACAAAAGACGACATATATAGTAAAAACAACAAGCAAAAGAGACAAGCAAATGACTAGAGTAAATACACAACATTGCAGGTTTACAGAACCGGTAGATAGAAGCTTGGCAATGGTTGCAATATTGCGCATCGTTATCTTTAAAATGGTTTCTTACATTATCAGATATAGACATGCTAGATTGATCTAATCATATAAGTATTAATTGTTCTTTCTCAATAACAAATACATTCAGCAGTGTTCTTTTTAGTTATCTTACATATACATATACACAGGTTTATATCTTTTCCTCTTCCCTTTTCTCTTTCTGCCTATTCACTTCCCAATTATCTTTGCTCTTTGAGCTGTTTTTTACCCTTCCATAGTATTTATTATAGATTTTAAATCATATATACTTTTCCATTTCTTACACTAGGGAGACAATACGGTATTTACACATGTGGGTTTAATTTATCTCGCTTATGAGTATGGTCTCAAGTCGTGACCATTTACTTATAAAAGTCTCAATACAATCTTTTTTAATAGATGAGTAGTACTCCATTGTATAAAAATACCACATCTTTTTTATCCATTCTTTGATTGATGGGCACTAGGGTTGTTTCCAAGATCTGGCTATTACAAATTGGGTTGCTATAAACATGGGTGCACAGATATCACTGTGGTATGATGTTTTCAATTCTTCTGGGAAAATGCCCAGAAGAGGGATAGCTGGGTTGAATGGGATCTCTAATCCTAACTTCTTGAGGAATCTCCACACTGACTTCCACAGTGGCTGCACCAGTCTACACTCC
>RJWM01048417.1:0-11488 GCA_004363535.1 Dasyprocta punctata
GGAGAGAGACACAGAGACAGACAGACAGACAGAGAGGGGAGAGACTTGCCATGCGGGTGTGTGGCTGTGCACGTCAGGCCAGCCCGAGCTTGTGTGTGTGCACGCACGTGTACCGAGGGACCCCACCACACACGCCCCAGCGACAGTGCCGTCTGCAAACCGCCGTGGGCTCGGGCTTTGCCAGCGAGACGGTCTGCTGGTCGGAGCTGCTCAGGGTCCTGCTGAAGGGAGGGTCTGGAACAGGACCAGAGTCCCCAGCGCCCAGCACCCCCGGGACCAGGCACTCTCTGGACAAGTGGATGAACACTAACTGCAAAACGCAGACTTGATGAGCGGTGCAGACGGGATTCGCAGCAGAAGCACTACCCCTGCGGGTGGGTGACTGGTGTCCCAGGGGCTCACCAGCTTCCCCGTTCCCTTCCGCTTCCCAGGCATCAGTGTGTCCAGAGGATGCCTCCTCCAGGAAGCCTCCCCTGCAGCGGCACACCCCAGCTCCCCGAGAGACTCGGGCCTCTTCCCCATGAGTTGTGGGCGGGGGAAGTTCCGCCCTGCCCCATGTGCTTCCCACTGTGCCCAGCAGGGGGCAGCGCAGAGCTAGGCTAATGGGTGGCTCAGCCCTGGGTGGCACTGGGGTCCCCGTTAGGGTTTCACGCATGGCCCCCCAAGTGCACGGCAGGCAGGACCGGCGCCTGGCCTTTGGACCAGGTGGGCAGCTTTGAAGCCAGGGCCGCAGGGCAGCACCGGGGTGACTTCCTGAGGTCTCCCCGCCTGCAGGGCCCCATCCCCGGTGGCCTGGAGGTGGCGAGCCCTGCAGGGGAGCGTGAGAAGAGAGCTTCCGGGCCCAGGCGGCCGGCGGTGCCTTGAGGCGGGTAGGAGCGGCTGGAGCAGCTGGGGCGGCACCGGGCCTGGCACAGGCGGACGCGGTGGGCCCATGGCACCTCCTGCCCTGAGCCAGGCTCCCTGCGCCAGCTGAGGAGCCCAGCTTCGGGATTTTCCAGCAGTGCCATCGCGGGCGAACCTCCAGCAGGGCGTAGGGAAACGTCCCCTTCTTACGGGCCACCCTGCTGGCCTTGTCCGGTGCTTCCTGGACTGCGGCTGGGAGCCCAGGGCTTGCACGTTCCGAAGGCCCAGCGCCAGCTGCCGGCCTGGGCTGAAGGACAGGTCAGTCTGCGTGGGGAGGGCAGCTTTGGTGTCCCCTGGATGCTGCGAAGGTTAGGGTCCCCGTGCCCGGCGCCTGGCAAAGGACCCCCCCCTGGGGCTTCCCGCAGACCAGAGCCAGTGTTCTGCGGGTCCTGTCCCGGGGTCCTGCAGAGTCCTTGGGGATGCAGTGTCACAGACCGCGTGCCAGGCTCGCCTGCGGGGTGGGGTCTGGAGTGACGGAAGCCCACGGAGAGTGAGCAGGGAGCCGGGCACAGCAGCCAGGTGCACTGGGCTTGCGAGGGGGTCAGAGCAGTCCCGGGATGGGGGACTCCAGCGCTGCACCGCAGCGAGCCAGCACCCCGAGGAGGAAAGGGGGCAACAGAGGGCGCAGGACACGTGGATGTGCCCCAGCCCTGGAGGTGTGGGACAGGCTCGAGGTGCCACCTGCCCGCCCCGGCCCCAGGCCCTGGGCCCTGCCTTCCTCCGGTCCCGCAGGCCCCTGTGGTGGAACCCGGCTGCTGGTCGGCCTCAGTGCCCGGGTGGTTGATGAGAGTGTGTCTGAGCAGGGGCCCTGGGCCGCCCTGGCTGTTCCCAGCCCCCTTCCAGTCACCCGTGTTGGCGCCGCTCCCTGACAGGGTCTTGGTGCGTCCCTCAGGGGGGCCGACAGACAGGCAGCCTGCAGGTGGGGACACGTGAATGGCTCGGTCAGCGCGGCCGAGCTCCACACTGAACAGAGTCCATGGGCGTCCTCTGTGCCCAGCCCATGTGAGCCCAGCTCTCGGCCCGGCCTGGCGCTGGCCCTGGCTGCTGCTCCGGGTGGAGCTCCCGCGGCGAGCTGGACTGAGGCACGGCTCCCACAGGAAGCTTCGGAGTGGCCGGGGCTGCGGGTCCCTGCGGTCTGTCGGGGCCTCACACAGAACCGCCCTCCTGGCTGGGGAGCGGCCGGGAGCCCCCATCACAGCGCAGAGGAGGAGGGGCGCCCGCTCCCCGGCCAGCGCCTCCGTCCTGTCTCCGCTCCATTTCTGGTTTAAACCTGGCTTCGGGGGTTACCTGAAATTCGATCAGGGGGTGCTCAGCTGGCCTCGCCTGCTGCCTATTTTTAGTGTCGCAGCGTCCCTGGGGCCCAGCTCGTGTGGCCCCCAGCTGCACTCGATCCTGGGAGCAGCTTGCACTCAAGCCTGGATTAAGAGCTCGACATTTAATTTAAATTGAAATGAAAACGAATTAAGGGTCCCAGCGCAGCGTGCGCCCAGGGAGACCTCTGGTGCGGAGCTCTGGGGCCCCGATGAGCACACAGCTGCGGGGGCCGGCGCCTCCCTGGTCCTTGGCCAGAGAAGGAGGAGGAAGAGGAGAAGGGGGAGGAGGAGGAGGAAGCGGAGGAGGAGGAGGAGGAGGAAGAGGAGGAGGAGGAGGAGGAAGAGGAGGAGGAAGTGGAGGAGGAAAAGGAGGAGGAGGAGGAGGTGGAGCAGGAGAGGGTGGGGGTGCCCAGCCCCATTCCGGCTGTCAGGTGGGTCACAGAAGCCTCAGGGCGCCCGTGGACACACTCAGTGTTCAGATGCACAGTGCCCCGATCAGGCCCTCCTGCATGCGCCCCCAGTTTTAGGTTAAGCAAACCCCTTCCCCACCTTCCTGGGGAGGCGCTGGTCAGTGGCTGGAGGACCTTTCTGAGGACCCCACTGCATGGCACCCACAGCTGCCTCTCCCACTGGGCCAAGGAGACCGGGTGGGGCTGCCCCTGTGAGCCTGGGCCAGCAGCCCCGGAGGACCGCGGCTCGGTCAGCCCAGAGATACCCACACCCTGTCTCCCAGGCAGTCCAGCTCAGCAGCGAGGGCTACCTCCTGTGGAGGGACAAGGGTCACAAGGCCGCCATGCGTGGACCCGCCCAGGGACCTGGCTCTTGGACAAGACAGGACATCCGGGGACCCTTCCTCCTGGCTCCCGGCATCTCCCAGGAGCACAGCCCCGCAGCTCTGGGCTCAGGGAGCTCAGGGGAGGCTGTTGTGGGAGCCCTGGTGCCCTGGTTGCCCAGCGCAGGGTGACTCCCTGGGTTGTGCTGAGCCCCCTCTTCCGGGGGTCTGAAGCCCCCACATGTGCCCGCAGGCTGATCCACAGAAGCAGGGAGAAAGGACCAGCAACTCCAGACGCGGGCTGTACAGGGCACACTGTTAGGGTATCCATGTCAGACCAGGGATCGGGCTGGGGGGCTGACTCAGGGGCCTGTGGCTACAGCGCCCCAGCAGGGACCAACAGGCTGGCCATGTGCGCCTCGGGCCCCGCACCAGGCCCTGCTGCTAACTTCGGCCGCTGTCCCACCCCGGTTGTCAGCAAGGGTGGGGGAGCACGCGTTGCTTTCGCCGTCCTGATAAGTGGGGAATCGCGCGGATCACGCATGCCCACTCACGGTGACAGGTGACAGATGTCGCCACCCTTCAGCTCCACACTAAAATTACACGGTATTGACCTTGCTCAGAAAGGCTACCAAAATAGAAAGCTCAGTCCTCCCCATCCTGACAGGTAAAGCTCTGATAAATCTCCCCTCGCCAGACGCCTGCGTGTCTGTAATCAAGCTGGGGAAATGCCCGGGGACCACTGCAGGTGGCCAGCCCTGGTGACTCAAGAGAAAGGTTTTTGTGCAGTCAACAACCCTGCCACAACTCCGGGCCATGAGACACAAAGGTGGCAATCAAAGCTGCCGTGCCTCGGGGCCCACGCGGGACCCCAAGTCAGGTCCTCCTTGGACGGCAGCGACAGGAGCGAGCTGGGTGTCTGCGTCCTGCACACCCACAGCAGCGGCCGGTGACCCCACAGCAGCGGGACAGAGGAGGACTGTTAACGCGTGAGTCACAGAGAAGGAAATACATGGATGCCAGGGAAAATGAACATTTTTAAAGAGAACGAATAAAGTGTCAGTAAGACCAATACCTGAGTCACTAGCAAAGTGATGGGCGGTTGTCTTTCCGCTGGGAAACAGAGCTCTGCGGGAGGAGGAAGGCTTTGCCCGACCCGGCCCCGGCCCCCGGAGCAGCTCATGGCCTCCGACACGGCTGCCAGAGATGGGTAGGCGCACTGAGGGCCGGACACCAACCGGCAACCCCCGAAGGGAGTGGAGGGAAAAGCACCCGGCGACTCTCGCCTTGGTACCAGGACTGGCAGCGCCACCCACCAGAGCAGAGTCTGACAGAGGGTCGGACACCTGGCGGCCCGGAAGGAGCAGGGCCAGGGAACCAGAGGTTCGGTTCTCACCAACTGCGGCTTCTTCCTGTGCAGGCTTTGTCGGTGCCAGCGCGGCTTAGGACTGTCCCTCCAACGTGTCCCCTCCCCTGTGTCACTGTCGTCTGGACAGTGGGCAGCCCTCAAGATGTGACAAGTGGGCGACTGACCATTGTGCTTCTCTTTAAGGAAGCGACAAAGTTTGCTTCTGTCGCTTGCCCCTCGCCGTGGTGATGGGTGCGGAAGGAGATGAGGGAAGGGGCAGCGGAGGGAGTGGCCCAGGCCCTGCACAGGGCTGGGCTTGGATGGGGCAGCTCCCCGGTCCCAGGTCACAGGGCATCCAGGTGACCGCTCGGGACCAGTCACCCCAGGGCAGGGGTGGGGGTGTCTCTGGAGGAGGAGCTCGGCGCAGTGGCCGGACTGCCACCTCGCTCACATCTGCCCTGCACAGCTGGGGACACGGCGGAGTCACCGCCCCTCCCTCTGCTTCCTAAACCTGACATCTGGGCGAATCTCCTCACGGAGAGGGCGAGTCCCGGAGGTCTGCAAACTGGATGTCGCTTCTCCAGGCCGAGGTATCTGTGGATTGCGTGCAGCCCCCGGGGCAGCTCTGGTGTCTCTGCGACGTACAACCCTGTCCTCCGGGCAGCATCTCACACCGGGGAGGCTCGGGAGGCCACAGCTGGCAGCGTCACTGTGGTGGTTTTCCTTTCAAAACCAAGGAATTGTTTTCCTATTTGCAAATTCACTTTACAAAAAGATATTATAAATCTAAAAGTAAATAGCATGTATACGTCTGGTAAGTTAATATTTCCTTAACATGAAAATTTCACAGTTCTGTCATATAATATGTAAGAAAATGTTCCCATGGCGATCCCAGTGATACAGAACCGTCAAAATGCCGTATTAGGGGACGTGGGCCTGGCCTGTTGGGAGCCAGGGGAAGACGGAGGTGGAGGTGCCAGGACCCGGGGCAGGCGTGGACGGCTGGGAGCAGGGGCCTGCACCGCTGTGCTGGCTCCTCTGTCCCCGCGTGCAGGAGTGGGTGGACTGCAGCCTCGCTCGTCCTCCGTCTCATCTTCAGAGGGCTGTGACCAGCCAGTCCTCTCACAGGGCACCCAATCCCCCAGCCCTGAGACACCCAGGCCCCAAGGCGCTGCCCACGCAGTGGAAGCCCAGTGAATGGTAACGGTGGGATATTAGGTGAGTTGCTATGGGCCATCAGAAGGGATTTCTTCCCCTCTTCATTTCCTGGGAAACAAAGCTAAGCACCCTTCTCCCATGAGTCTGAAGGACTTGAGCCCTCTGCTTCTCCTGCTAAGCCCAGAGGATGAGGGAGGATGAGACAGGTGGGAGAGGCTGCCCTGAGAGGAAGAAGCCTGCCCCTCCGGGAGAGGGAGCAGGAGTCCACCTGGGCAAATACTTGGAGCCGAGGCCATGGGGCCTGTGGCCAGAGAGGCTGTGTGTGGGCCAGTGAGCAGCCACGGTTGGGGGCACAACAAGAATGGAAGAGAGCCAGAAGGCAAAGGGATCCTGGAAATGGGGTGGGGCTTCTGGGAATGAGAGGAAAGGACTCTGGGAGAAGAAGGGATCCTGGGAATGGGGTGGGGCTTCTGGGAGTAGGAGGAAGGGATTCTGGGAGTAGAAGGGATCCTGGGAATGGGGGCGGAGCTTCTGGGAGTAGGAGGAAAGGATCATGAAGGCAGAAGGGACACCTGGGTGGGAAGCCAGGTTCTGGGACTGGAGGAAAGGGACTCTGCAGAGGGAGAGTGCGGGTCTTGTGGCTGGGAACAATGTGAGCTCCCCAGGCAGGGCCCTAAGGCTGAGAGACGGAGGACCTTCCCATAGCTCCCTGGGCTGTCATGGCTCCCACAATGGCCCTGTGGACAGAGCTGATCCATTCAGGTGACAGAATCCCCCAGATGCAGCCATGCCCACACTTCCCTCCACGAGGTGCAGCGCAGGACCAGCAGGGTGAATGAGCAGGCGGGTGCCAGAGGATGGCCGCCTGGTGCCTCCTCCACCTCTGCCCACTGCAGGCCAGGGGCAGGCTGCAAGGGCTCTGTGAAGCCCCCCTCAGCAAAAGCAAGTTTTTGGGCTTCTGGAGAGGACTGGTCCCTCTGCTCTGAGCAGGGTGCAGCAGGCCTAGGAGCCAGCATGACCTCTAAATCCCAGGTGTCCTCACGCCATTGGGCAGCCCCCGTGCGGGCCGTGAGGCCCTCTCTCTGCCCACCTCTCAGCAGGGGAGTGGGGTGGGAGACGTCAGCCCCACCACCGGCCTCAGCCTCTCTCAGGGAGGAGGTGGACAGCTGCTGCCCGGGGCTGTGGTCACTGCTGCAGGGAGGAATGGCATCTACACTGGGCTCTGCCCAGATGGTGTCCTGGTGTCTTCTTATCGCTGTTCTTCTGGAATTTCTCATGCTGGAATTCCAGTTCTCTGACCTCACACTTTATCACTGCCTGAATGGCAAAGGACCCCGTGTGAAGCCCCAAGTGCCCTCAGCTCCAGGCCTTTGCTCCCGCAGTCCCCTTTGGTGGCATGGCCAGTGTGCAGGGACTGGCTGGGCATGGGGTCTGGGTCCTGCTCTGCCACTAAGCAGCTCTGTGACTCTGGAAAAGAGACTCACTCCTTTTTTTTTTCTTTTTTCAGTACTAGGGATTGAACCCAAGGCCTTCATACTAAGCTACTTACCCATATCTTTTTTTTTAATTTGAGGCAGATTCTTGCTTCACAAAGGTGTTGTGGTAGTTGCTTTTCTCTTTGCTGAAACAAAATACCTGACACCTGAAGTTAAAGGAGGAAAGGTTTATTTAGCTCACCGTCTGTAGACATTTCTGTCCATAATCAGCTGGCTCCAAGGCAGGGACCTCCCATGCCTGGTCTTTACCAGCAGGCTTTCTATCAGTGTTCTGGTCTTTTGAGCTCTGACCAGAATCTCCCATACAGAGCAGTCTAAAGTATTCCAGCTCTACTTTTTCAGCCAGTATCTCTGACTATTTCCCAACTCCTCTCCTTGCCACAAGCCATCCCTAAGGCTCTTGAGCCACATGGCCAGGTAATGTCACGGTAATGACCCCACTCCTGGTACCAAATTCTTAGTTACTTTTCTCATTGCTGGGACAAAATACCCAGCACTCAACATTAAAGGGGAATAGGTTTATTTAGCTCATGGTTTGTTGGGGTTTCAGTCCATAATCACCTGGCTCCAAGGCAGGGTGGCATGACAGACAGGCATCAAATATGAGAAATAGTGGGCAGAAGGTAGCAAAGCAACAAGGGTTCTTTCTGTCCCTTACATTTTCTCCAGGCTCCTGAGGGCCGGTAGTGCTCACACCCCTCATTCTGGTGCCCTTAATCTTCAGACCATGCCATGGATCACTTCCAGTGTCACATCTCTAGATCCAGCCACCTCTGGAAAACCCCACCTGTGGCCACATGAGGCTTTGGAAGGACATCCAGACATAAACCGGAACAGTTGCCAAGGCTGGACTTGAACTTGCGATCTTCCTGCCTCACCCTCCCAGACAGTGCTGGGATGACAGGCGTGTTGACCATACTCAGCAAGTGACTTGGCCTTGGTCTCTTTGATTTATGCCTGAAAACAGAAGGGAGCTGGTGCTCCCCGGGTGACGCGAGCACGGAGCTTTGACAAATGTGGAGGGCGCTCCCAGCAGGGTGCACAGGAGCAGGAGGCCAGTGCCGTGGTGCCCGCAGTGCTAACCAGCGTGTGACTCTATGCCCGAGAAGACTTCTGAGCATCTGCATCTGTGCCTGGGCTTGAAGGTGAGAGTCCCAGACACCCTTGGGCCCGCCAGCTGCCTGGGCTCCTAGCCGGGGCTGCGGCACGCGGGACCCTGAGTGCTCAGCGAGCTGGACGTGGAGCTTGGGCTCTGCTCTGGCAGGGCCACACCTCAGGCCGCCAGCTCAGAAGGCGGCTGTGCAAGCCAGGGGGCCTCCACCACGTCAGGGCGACCCAGGTCCCAGCAGCCCGCAGGCCTGACCCAGGGCGGGACTTGGCCCCACCCCACTCCCGACTCCCTGCCCCTCTTGCAGCACAGCCTCAGCACCCAGAGCAGGCCAGGAGGTACCCCAACCTGGGAGCCATGAGTTGCGTGAAAACTCGAGGAGAATCACCCAGATAGCTCTCCTTGAAAGAGGTGCGACTGTCTCCATTTTGGGAAACCTTGGCCCTGTCCTCGTGTATTAACATGTGCAGAGCTGGCTGGGTTATTCATCCCTTCACTTGACTGCGAGCAATGTAAACTGGGCTGGCTGAGGAGCTGATGTGTAACCTGAAGCAAGGCAAAAGTCAGTTTCCCTGCCCAGCGACTCCCAGAAAAACACGGTTAAGCTGGGCGGGATGGAGAGCCAGGCTCCACGCTGTCGGCTGGGATTGAGCCTCGGGACTGTGACTGCCCAGGGCTAAAAAGATTGTACATCAGAGCTGAAGCACTGACCCCAAAATATTAGACACTACCTCAGCTGTGTCGTGCAGATCGCTCTCCCTGCACGCCCTCTGCGTATCACAGAGGGGATCTCAGACCTCCTGCCCAGCCCAGCCCCCGTGGTCACGCATCTCCCGCCTCTGTCACTCATCCCCGAGCCTTTCCCTTCAAGGAGACTCAATAAAAACCAGGGTGGGCCCTGGGTCAAGGCCTTTGTTCTGGGGAGCACCATCCTGGCTGGACTTCGGACCCCTTGGCTCCCCATAACTGTATATATGTCTCAGTGTCTTTATTTTCACTGTGGGTTGTACTGGAAGTGGTAGATTGGAATGAACTTCCTAGAATTCCAATAACTTTTCCATGGAATTAGAAATTTAAACTTCCTGGGCCACGATGAGGATGGGAAAGGGATCTCTATAAAGATGCACACACACACACACACACACATGCACACGCACGCACAGCACCTCTGACCAGGCTGGAGCCCTGCAGGGGCACAAGCTTCCTCGACCCTCACGTGACCCTCTGTCCACTGCTGGTGTCCTCCGAGCATGGCCGTTTGCGACCTCCCCTCGCAGGCCCTGCGCTCCCAGAGCCGCCTGCCCTTGTCAGAGCTGGGGTGTGGTGTGGGAACCTGGACTCCGAGCCCCACCAACCAGACGGCCCTCCTGCCAGGCTCCAGAGAGCAGCGCGCTGTGTGCCAGGAGGCGCGGCCAGCGGTGCAGTGAGAGGTATGGCAAGGTGTGCGGCGAGGGGCGCAGGCAGGGCGGGAGGGCCCCAGAGGGTCCCCGAAGGAGGGGCCAGGGCTGAGCACCCCGCAGGAAGGAGCCCAGAGCCCAGAGCCAGGACCAGCAGGCACCAGGTGCCCGGGCACAGCCAGGAGCAGGGACAGCGGCCCAAGCGCAGTGTGGCACGTGGCACCTGCTTGGAGGCTGAGCCGGGGAGGCGCTGCAGCCCAGGTGTGAAGGCTGGAAATACCGACTGCCTGGGGGAACGGTGGCCTCGGTGTGCGGGCTCAGGCGGGCTCCTACCAGTGTGCGCAGGAGGGGAACCTCGAGAACAGTCCTGGTTCCTTCCGCTACTGAGGCAGTGGAGGGAGGAGCCAGCCTGCGGCCTCCGCCTCCCTCCCGCAAGCACCCGCTTCCTCGGCTCTGTCTGCTCAGCCGCCCGTGGGCTGCCTCATGGACACGACACACGACAGCCGTGCAACCTCCAGCATTGCATCTCGGTTCTGGGCGGCAGCAAGGAATGGAAGAGGAAAAGCCGCCACACTGACTGCCTTTAAATACCTCCTCCCGAGGAGTCACAGGGCCCTTTCTGCTGACGTCACACCAAGGTTGGGCCACGGGACCCCCGCTGGAGGAGAATTGGGACAGGAAGTGTGTTCACACCCTTTCTTAGGTAACGCTTGCTTGTTTGGAGAAATCAGGAAAAGGAAGAGTTGAACACTGAAGATACAGCTTCGCCAGCACCCGGCCTCCCTGGGGTCAGTACCCCGCCTCCTGCAAGGACACGGGACCCCCAACCCAGCTCGATGGTGGCACGGTCCTCTGGGGCCCTGAGTGCCCTGTGGTGAGGACCCGAGGCTTGGCTTGCCAGCCTTTCCGACACAAACCCTCAATTTTGCATTAACCTGACACTGGCACTTGCTTTATTCTAGCCTCTGTGGTAATTGTTTTTGATTTTTTTTTTCAGATAAAGGGGAGAAGGAGTGTAGGGCGGCAAAATGCAATTGACAGTAAGTGCTCATTGTGTAATTACCGACTCTTCAGTGTGCGTCGCTCCTCTGTGGTCGGTGGCAACCAGATGCATAACTACTGAGATCTGAGGACGGGCAGCGTCTCCCCAGCCCCCGCCTGCCACAAGTTGGGAGAGGCTCGCAGGAGCGGCCAAGAGCTTTGCGACCCAAGGTCTTGCCCGGGATGGGGTACGATGGCCGAGAGGGCAGAGGAGGTGGCTCTGAGGACCCCAGTGGAGACCGGGTGATGGCACCTGTGACGCACGTCCGGGAGCAGGGCGCTCAGGGTCCCTGACGGCCAGGGCTCAGCAGGGCTGCTGTGAAAAGTCAGTGTGAGCACAGCCCACACAAGGACGACAGGGACACTGCCACGAGGAGGGCAGAGAGCGACCCCGAGGGGAAGACGTCAGGGCCCTAAGTCCATGAGTAACCGCAGCACGGGGAGTGGGCACGCCGGCCGGAGCAGCCAGGGACACGCGGTGCTTTTGGGGGTGGGGTCTTGGCAGGAGCATCGCTGGCCTCTGTGGTCACCCCAGTCCTCGGAGAGGCAGGTCGGCGTCCCTGCAGCCGGTGCTGCCCCAGGGCGGGTGGGGTGGGCCTGCACCTCCCCCATGTGGGGGCAGAGAGTACGGTGTCCAGCGGGGAGGGCCACCGCGCTCCCCACAGGGGCGTCTTCTCCACGTGCCCCCACCCTGGGGTGACACCTGTTGAAGATGTCCACTGGACTGGAGCCACCTCGAGAGGCCCGGGTTATAGGTCCTCTGGCCTCTCTGCTGTCACTGGACGCCCATGGTGGCCACAGCTGCTCCCTGGAGCCCCAGACTCCTGCCCCAGGGAGGCGAAGTAGACCTAGTCCCAGGATCCTGACTATGTGAGGGGCCACCCTGGAGGTGCTGGCTCAGTCCCCAGGATCTGGGCGTGGCCTCCGCTGTCCACAGCCTTCTGGGAGGCTG
>RJWM01048418.1:0-11505 GCA_004363535.1 Dasyprocta punctata
CCTTTAATCCCAGCACTCGGGAGGCTGAGGTAGGCGGAGCGTTGTGGGTTCGAGGCCGGCTTGGGCTACAACGCGAGCGCAAGGCCGGCCTGAGCTACATAGTGCGACCCTGCCTCAAAAAACCAGGGCCGGGAGTTTGGCTCAGTGCCTTAAGCGCCTGCCCTGGCAGGCGCAAGGTTGTGAGTTCAATCCCCGGTGCCGAAAAAAAAAAAAAAAAAAAAAGATAGTTTAACTTCTTTCTTTCTTGTCCTTATTCCTTGTATTTCTCTCTTTTCTAATTGCTATGGCTAATGTTTCCAGAACTATATTGAATAGGAGTGGTGATAGTGGACATCCTTGTCTTGTTTCTGATTTTAGAGTGAAAACTTTGAGATTTTGTCCATTGAGTATGATGTTGGCTGTTGGTTTGTCATAGATGGCTTTTATCAGGTTGAGGTAGAGACCATCTATTCTGATTTTCTGTAGGGTTTTTATCATGAATGGGTGTTGGATTTTGTCAAAAGCTTTTTCTGCATCTGTTAGATAATTCTGTGATTTTTGTGTTTGGCTCTGTTGCTATGGTGTGTTATGTTTATGGATTTGTGTATGCTGGGGCTGGGGATTTAGCTCAGTGGCACAAGCACCTACCTGCCTGGCAAGTATGAGGTCATGAGTTTGATCCCTGGTACCAAAAAACAAACAAACAAACAAACAAACAAAAAGCCAGAATGAGGGTCCAGGGATTTAGCTCAGTGGCGTAAGCACCTGCCTGGCAGGCGTGAGGTTGTGAGTTTGATTCCTGGTACCACAAAAACTCAGAATGATTTGTACATGTTGAACCATTCCTACATTCCTGGGATGAATCCCAGTTGGTCATGGTGTACAATTTTCTTGATGATTTGTTGCATTCTGTTTGCGAATATCTTATTGAGGATTTTTGCATCTATGTTCAGTAGGGAGATTGGACTGTAGTTCTCTTTTTTGGTTGAGCCTTTTTCTGATTTTGGTATTAGTGTAATACTTGTCTCCAGGAATGTGTTAGGGAGAATTGCTTTCCTGTCAGTTTCATTAAAGAATTTGAGGAGTACTGATATTAAATATTTTCTAATTTTTTTTGTAGAATTCAGCTGCAAATCCATCAGGACCTGGGTTTTTCTTTGTTGGTAAGCTTTTAATTATGTTTTCAATCTCATTGACTGTTAGTGGGTTATACAAAATTTTTATAACTTCTTGATTCAGCTTTGGTAGTTCATAGAATTCCTTCTTGGCCTTTTGGCTAAGATCAAGTGTGGTAGTTCATAAATGTCTAAGAGTCTGTCTGTCCATTTCTTCTGTATTTTCCATCCTATGAGAGTAAAGATTTTCTTAGTAAGTAGTGATCTGAATTTCCCGAGGGTCTATGGTGATTTCACCTTTTCATTCCTCAGTGCATGAATTTGAGTTTTTTCTTCCCTTTTTTTGATAAGGTTGGCTAAGTGATTTATTTGTTTTATTTATTCTTTCAAAGAATCAACTCCTTGATTCATTAATTCTTTGTATTGTTCTCTTTGTTTCCATTGCATTAATTTGTGCTCTGATCTCTATCATTTCCTCTCTCATATGGGATTTGAGTTTGTATTGTCTATCTTTTTCTAGATGCTTGAGGTACAACATTTGATTGTTTATTTGTGCTTATTCTGTTGGGCTCTCCTTTATAGGTGATCTGTTTCTTTTCTCTAACAGCTTTTAATATTCTGTTCTTCTGTGGAATTTCTGGAATCTTGATTATTATATGTCTTGGTGTAGCTTTATTTTGGTCATGGGTGTTTGGAGTTCTATATACTTTATTTATTTGCAAGACAAATTCTTTATTCACACGTTGGAAGTTTTCTGCCATTGTTTCTTTGAAGAGTTTTTTTTTAATGGCATTTGTGCTGTTTCCAGCTTTCTCATTGACCCCAATCAATTTTATATTATTTTTCTTTGCTTCATCTCATAGCTATTAAATTGATTTTTCATGGTCTCTTGCTATTTTTAAGATATCTTTCTATTCATGATCACTAGCTGAAATTTTGTCTTTAAGATTTGATATTCTGTCCTTCCCTTTTTTCAATCTGTTGCATATACTTTCAATGGAGGTTTTAATCTCTTAGATTTCTGTTTGGATCTATTTCATTGATTTCATTTCTTTCCTATGTTGGGAATTTTTTGTTTCTATCATTTTTCTTAGTTCATCTGCTCTTTTATCTATGCCTTCTCTAATATCTTTGATTTTAAGCATAATTTTTTTTGTACCTGAGATGTTATTTTCTCTATAGAATTTTACACTTGTTTTTTCAGTTCTGCTGCTATGATTTCAGAAATTTCCAGTGTTTGACTTTCAATTTCATCTATCTCATTGTGTTCCTGGCTTGTTCGGGGTGGGCTGGGGATCTGGGGTTGCAGTTTGTTTTTGCATCTTGTCATTTTATATTTTCTCTTTTTTATTTTATTTTGTTTTCTACATTGATGCTTCCTGATTTGTTGCAGTAGATAGCTTTATCACTAGTATTGAGGCTTACCTAAGAGATGTCTGCTCTTTAGGGATGTCCTCTAGATATAGGTGGTTTTTTATTGCTATCTCAAGAACCTACTTTCTCAATTGTAAAGGTTTCAAAGTTACTATTTGGTTCAGCACTCAGTCGTTTGGTACTGAACTATGGTGATGATTTTGGTCCCTACAATCACAGTGTTATCATACAAGGGAAAAAAACCTGATTATAACATATATTAAATCTCTGCTAAAGTAGTACAGTTGGTAATAACAATAATTTCAAGTACAACTTAACTACTGACAAACTATAGCAACCATTAACCTGCTGTCTCTGACCACAGGAGCAAACTCTAAAGTTGTATGACAAAGCCAAACATATAACATTCACTTGTATGCAGTGATTTTCCCCTTAGGAGGGTGATTTTACCATGCTGTGGGGGGCACTGGTATTAAAATGGATAGGGGAGAGGATAAAGTGACAAATGAGTGCAAACATAGTAGAATGAAGGCTTGAGATCAAAAGATGATCACCTGAATTTTGGGAAACTGGAAGACCCAGGGTGGGCAGAATGAAGTAGAATGGAAAGGAGTAATCAGAGAAGAGACAATGTTTACTCACTTGAAAGTTTAAATTCAAGGGAGTAGTTAAGAAAAGAGAGAAAGAGGATCAGTAGAAGAAAACAAAAAAGATAAGTAAGAAACCTAAGTGGTGAAAAAAAGAGGAAAGAGAAAAATGAAAAGGAAAAGAAAACAGAAAAAAAGAGACCAGAAAAAGAGGAGAAAGAAGAAGAAGAAAAGGAAGAAGAAGAAGAAGAAGAAGAAGAAGAAGAAGAAGAAGAAGAAGAAGAAGAAGAAGAAGAAGAAAAAGAAGAAGACCCAAAACAAAAATAACTACAAAATACAAAACAAAACAAAATTACAACAAAGTGGACAGGAAAGGGATAGCCAATCAGATAAACAAGGGAGAATAAAAGTAGCAAAATACCTCTGGTGTTCACAGTTTTGTGATAGTGTCTCTGTCAGATCCTAGAAATATGCCGTATACTCCAGTCAAGTTTGCCTTGGGAATTGTGCTGGGTATGGAGCTAATCTTGGCCTCTGGGTGTGGAAGCTGGGACTGTTCTTCTGTTGGTGGAGTTCTCCAGAGCCTAACTGCTGGCTCCTCGCTGCTGCTTCAGAGACTTTCATGTTGCTGGTCTTACTGATTACCCCACCCTCCAAAGGTGTGTGTGGTTCTGTGTGTCTGGGACCCAGCTGTCCTTGGTCTCAGGTTTCCATTTGGTCTGCCCACCAAAGGCATGTATGTGCTATTGTACCGGGGCCCAGCTCTCAACTCAGTTTTATGGAGTGTTTCCTTGACTCATTGTGAGGAAAGGTAGCTGAGGGAAACAGTACATTGAAGGAGGAAGACTAAGCTAAAAATAAATACAATATCTGTGGAAAATTTATTCTAGGACCCACTATGGAGATCAATCTGTATGTTCAAGTCCTTTATTTAAAATGGAGTGATACTCCTATTCAATATAGTTCTGGAAACATTAGCCAGAACAATTAGACAAGAGAATGAAGTAAAAGGAATAAGGATAGGAAAAGAAAGTGTTAAATTATCATTATTTGCAGGTGACATGATACTCTACATAGAGGATCCCAAAAGACTCCTAAATTTAATAACCACCTTCAGCAGCATGCAGGATAAAGTCGACACTCAAAAATCAGTAGCATTCTTGTACACAAACAGCAAACTCACCGAGAGAGAAATTACAAAGCCAACGCCTTTCACAATAGCATCTAGAACATAGAAATACTTGTGAATCAATATAATGAAGGAAGTAAAAGATCTTTACATTGAAAACTCTAGTACTCTAAAAAGGAGATTGAAAAGGATATTAGAAAATAGAGGTCCCCTATGCTTGGATAGGCAGAAGCAATTCAGTGAAAATGGCCAAACTTCCACAACTGTTACACAGATTTGATGTAATCCAAATCAGAATATCAATAGTGCATTTCACAGCACTAGAGAAAACAATCCTGAAATTGTATGGACCCAGAACAGATCTAGAACAGCAAAAGCAATTCTGGGCAACAAGGGCAAGGCAGAGGCATCACAATTCACCATTTGAAGTTATACTATAAAGCTACCATGATAAAAACAGTGTGGTACTGGCAAAAATAGACCTAAGGATCAGTGGAACAGAATACAAGATGCGAAAATAACTCTAAACACACTCAATCATCTTATCTTTGACAAAGGGGCCAAACACCTTCATTGGAAGAAAGGTAGTCTCTTTAATAAGTGGTACTGGGAAAACTGGCTTTCCACGTGCTGAAGATTAAACTGAGACCCGTTTCTCTCACTATGCACTAAATAAAAATTGGAATGGATCAAAGATCAAAATGTGAAAATAAAAGACTAAATCATCTGGAAAATAGAATAGGTAGAACTCTTGAAGACATAAGTAAGGGAAAGATTTCAGACACAAAACCCTGATTGCAGAGGAACTATTACAAAAAAATCAACTACTTATATCTTATCTTACTAAAAAGCTTTTACACAGCAAAAGAAACCACCAACAGAATGAAGAGACAACTCACAAAGTGGGAAAAATTTTTTTGCCAGCTAGTCCTTAGGCAAAGGACTAGTATTTACAATATATAAAGAACTCAAAAAAATAGATTTCAAGATCTAATCCAAAAATGGGCATCTAAGATGCATAGATGCTTGTCAGATTAAGTAAAATTGGCAAATACATATAAAAAAATTTTTTAGCATCACTGGTCATTCAAGAGATGTACATCAAAACAATGCTGAGATTCCATCTCACTCCAAAAAGAATGGCTATCATCAAGAAATCAACCAATGATAAATGCTAGTGGTGTTGTGGGAAAAAGGAACCCTTCTCTGTTGGGAGGAGTGTAAATTGATGCAACCACTGTGGAAATCAGTGTGGAGATTCCTTAAAAAACTGAAATAGAGGTTCCGTTTGATCTGGCTATTCCCATTCTTGGTATTTTCCTGAAAGAATTAAACGCATTATACTACAGTGATACATGCGCACTCATGTTTATAGCAGTACAATTTGTAACAGCTAAATCTTGGAAACACCCCAGATGGCCATCATTAGATAGATAGATAAAAAATGTGGTTTTTATGTATAAAGGGGTACTACTTTTCCATAAAGAAGGATAAAAAGAGACATTTTGAGGTAAATGGATGCACTGTGAGACTATACTTTTCAGTGAAATAAATTTAACACATATGTTTAAATATCACATTGTTTCTCTGGTGTGAGAAACCCAAAGTGCAAATAAGGACCAAAATAGATGACACATGTGATATCATGAATTTGATTCTGAACACTCTCTGTTGCCTTCTTTTGATAGGAATCTATGGGTGGTTTAGCAATATCAGGCCAGATGTTGTTGATGAAGCAACTTTCCCTCACTATAATCTCATTTAGTTTGAATTCTCTAGCTTAGAATCTGAATTTTAGAATAAGTTCAAGTATTCCTCGTTTAATGACCTGTCCATTTAACAACTTTTCAGACTTACAACTGATGCACAGTGTTAGGACTTAGGTCCCACCACTCACTTTTATGACTTGTACGGGTACTTTCAACACAGGAGTATGAGCAGAGTGCAGCTTTATGGTGGCTTCTTCAACAGTACAGTCTTACAATTTTTGCTGATTGTACTGTACAGCACAGTGCTGTAGTTTTATGTTCTGTTATGCATAGAACTGCATGTAAGAGTTATGCAAATAAAAGCAATGTCAAGTTAGTTTCCTCTGACCATTTCTTTGTTCTAAATATTGTACATACTATATGCAATTCCTCATTTTGTGACTAATTCATTTAATGACCTAGTTGCAACCAATAACTTGGTTATTAAATGAGGAATGTCTGTATCTATTCACAAGGAAACAAGACACTGCATGCCTTGTCATGACTACTCCAGAAAAAGATATTTAGGAAACAAACATTATAAAAGGAGGCCTTTTACTTAAATTGGAAGTGTAGAATAGGGGACTAGGTGAAAGATAGAAGGTGTTTGGACTTTCCTGCTGGCATGGCATGAATATCTCCTATCACTGCCACTTTATCCATGCTTCCTGCTGGCCAGCATGCAGACAAATCATGACATAAAGACTAATTAAAATTTAGGAGAAGATAAGAAAATAATTAAATCTTCCTCAAAATGAAAAGCAAGTAAGAATTTTAAGAAGTCAGAGAAAATTTCTAAAAGCTAAAGATAAAATTTTTTAATTGAATTTAAAAATAAAATATATAAAAGACTTAAAAATGATCAGATAAAAGTAAAAGAAATTAACATATTATGATACTTAAAAAAACAAAGGCAAGTAAACTTAACAGAAAAAAAGAGGAAAAAAACCTGATAAAAGGAACAAAATGATTAAACATAAAAATGTGAAATCTAAAATAAATGACAAAGAAAACAAGTAAAGGAAAGAAACTTGAAGATGAGATGGATGAGAAACTTACAAAATGAAAAAGTAAAGTAGCAAAGCTGAGCAATAAGCTAAAACGATGCTGATATATAGAGATGGTTTTCAAAAGATAAACTATAACCTGAAGAGAATAAGAGATCCTCTGGCCAGCCAGCTGAAAGCAGCCTGCAGAAAGAGTCCTTAGCAGAGTTCTATGAATTGGAAACAATTTTCCATGGCATAAGGTCCAAATTAATAGAGTCCCTTATGGGGAGAGATCAGAGAGACAGAAAGAAGTGTATATTTCAGACTCCTGCTTGTCAATACACCTTGGGCTGCAGAGCCCATAGTAGGATTCTTCAGTAATTATGAGTGCCAGGCCCTGGTTCCTGGGGCCGATGGCTATGACTGTGGGTGGACTCTAGGTCCTTGCAAACTCCACTGCGAATTTAGGTACAGCAGATGTAATTAACTCTTAAATATCCATAAGCATTAGTATATTCAATTTAAAATAACCTATACTTGTATTGTGGATGTGTGGTTTTGTTTTGTAAAGAAAGGTGTGATCAACAAATAAAATGATTTACTCTTCCAGCTTCTTACATCAGGGAGACATGAAGGGCCTGAAGGGAGGGTGGGGGATAGGGAACAAAAGATATCAAAATATATCACACACAGGCAGAAATTCTCTATAATGAATATAATCTTTGCATATATCTAAATTGTGCCAATAAACATTTAAAATAAAAAATATAGTGAATGTTTAAATTAAAAAAATTATTAAGTAAAAGACCCATTGTCATTAATTTCCCTCAAGATACTCCCCCATACGAGTACCTATAGATCTCCTTCATTCTTTACTTTTTTTCTTTATTTTATTTTATTTTTTTTAGTATCAGGGATCAAACTCACAAACTCACGCCTGCCAGGCAGGCACTTTCACCACTGAACTAAATCCCTGGCTCCCCCATTCTTTAAATTGTGTAGTTGTTATAGTTTAGATCTAAAGTGTCTCCTCCAATTCTCGTGTGTGTGGAAGATGTTCAGGTCATGAGAATACTGTCTGCACCAGTGGATTCATCCATTGACAAGTTCAGTAGCCCAACATGCTTGCTAGGAGGCGGAGCTTGGTTGGAGGTGGGTTGCAGGGAGAGCGACCTGGCTCCTCTCTTGTGTCTCTACATCCTGACTCCCATGGATTGAACAGCTTTCCTCTGCCATACCCTCCTACCGTGCCTTGGAGTCAGCCAACCATGGACTGAAACTGTGAGCCAAAATAAATCTCTCCTCCTGTAAGTGTGGCTGTTAAGTATTTTGTCCCAGTGATGCGAAAGTACTTAAGATGATAG
This sequence comes from Dasyprocta punctata, assembly GCA_004363535.1. Classification (NCBI taxonomy): domain Eukaryota; kingdom Metazoa; phylum Chordata; class Mammalia; order Rodentia; family Dasyproctidae; genus Dasyprocta; species Dasyprocta punctata. Next base: position 8,286 of record RJWM01048418.1, read on the forward strand.
TATTATGTTATATACTACATTTTGTTTAATTAGTTCTTTATTTATGATCATTTAGATAGTTTCAAGTTTTGCCTGGATGGGACACATTCAGTTTCTTTAGTGGATCTTTAATGAAGGCCTACTATGTGTTGGTCATTCTGTTGGCGCTGAGAAATCAGCAATGAACAAAACAGACCAAACCCTGCTGTCACAGTACTTATTTCCAACTTGTGGAAATAGTAATAAAGTGAATGTGTTGCCTATATCAGAACAATTATATCTGTCAGCTCATGGTAAAGTTCACTGAATACAAACAGGGCAGAATAAAGGGATAGATGGTAGGAAGGATGCCATTTCAATTTTTCAAAATATTCTGAAATAATTATAGACTCACCAGAAGTCACAGAACAGCAGAGTTTCACATACAATTTACCTTGCTCCCCTGATGGTAATATCTTACGTGACTATAGTAAGTAACAAAACCAAGAAATTTACGTTGGCATAGCTAGAGGACTTACTCAGTTTTCATCAGATTTCTGTCTGTCTGTCTGTCTTTCCTTGTTTACAGTACTAGAAGTGGAATCTAGCACCTCCACATTGAGCCACAACCCCAGCCATTTTTTATTTTTTATTTCAAGATTTGAGACAAGGTCTTGCTAAGTTACTGTGTCGCCCAGGCTGGACTCCAATTTGTGATCTTTCTGCCTCAGCCTCCCAGTGTTGGGCTTGCAAGTGTACAGTCACATACCTGGGTCGATTTCACCAGTAGTGATGCACAGTTACTTGAATGTGTGTGTGTAGGTCTGTACAATTTTATTGCATGTATAGATTGATGTAATAACCAATTATATAATTTTAAGTGATCATTTGCACCAAACCCAGAGGAATTAGAACCTGGGGTAGGGTATATCTATATGCAGAGCACTTCAGGAAGAGGGTCCAGTGTGCAAAGTCCCTGGAGGCAAATGAGAAGCCAGTGAGGGTAAAGAGCAGCTGTGCAGGGGAGAGTGACCACAGAGGTAGTTAAATGGGGCAGGAAGTCAAATCACATAGAGCCTTTTAAACTGTGATGATGTCCTTTCTCTGAATGATTTCTGGTAGCCGTTGGAATGTTTTGAGTACAAGGGTGACAGACTTCAGTTTTCATTGACTCACGCTGGCTTCCATATGGAAGAGCAACACTGTAGGAAGATTACCCTGCCGTACCATCCACCCACCCACCCACTTGCCGAGCAGGGCGCATGTAACTAGCTTGCTCAGTGGAATGTGTGCAGATGTGTAGCCTGAAGAGTCCTAAATCCGATTACTTGGTTCAGCTTGCCTCCTGATTCTGTTCTTTGCTAGGAGAATAGCAGACAAGGGGTCCTCTTTCAGGCTGGACCCTGTAAGGGGAAGGTATGGGAAGAAGAGCCATGAAGCAGATCTTTCCCTCATCCATATCATGAGATGCATTAAAGGTTCATTACATTAGGCCATCAAGGTATGGTGTATGTCTCACTATTGTTGTCATATGCATTTCCATGGTTAAAGGAGAGACTGAACATGTTCACATATTTCTTTTTAGCTTTTCTTTCTAAACAACTGGATTAGATTGTTATCTAATCCTAACCTGCTTTTCCAACAGTTCTCCCCTTTCTACCATTATTCTTCAGTTTAACAATGTTTGGCTGAATATACTGTGTGCCGGGCAGAACCTTGAATCTTTCGTATATGTTACCTACTGTAACTTTAACAACAATCTATGAGAGTGATATTAGGACAATAGATATTATTGCCAGTTCATTTCTCTCCTTTTGTGATACCTCATGCATGCTGGGCAAGGGCTTTACCATTGAGCTATACTCCCAGTCCTGTTGCCACATTTAAGCCACATTTAGGCTTGAAAATATTATAGGATTTGTTTCCAATTATACAATCAGTGTTAGAGGTGATACTTGAAACACGACTCTACTGATACTCTAGTACTTTGCCCAATAGTCATGAGTCTGGAGCTTCAGACACATGCTGATGGTAATCTACTCGTAGCTCCTGGAGCAAACTTTATTCTCTCTGACTCTGTTGCACTGCACTGTCTTTTCTATCTGACACGATTTCTGTCATTGACCTGTCCAGTTCCCACCCATTTTATAAATACATCAATTTCTTTCCTTTAATCATTAAATTCTCATATGAATTTTGCAACTGGGAAAAATATGACTTAGAGAATTTACTAAAAATATTCTATTGCTTATCTAGCACAGAGCAAAGCACATAGCAGTCATAAATTATTTGCGGACTCTTCTTAAACAAAACACTTAAGGCTTTGCATGATTTTAGTCATTTAGTGTGTTATAAAATTTGGTTATATTTTATTCTCTTTTCCATATTTTTCACATTTTATGTGTCATGGTTTAGGTCTAGAATGGCCTCCTAAAATTTCCTGTGGTCAGAGGTTGTGCTTTTGGAAGGTGACAGGATCATGGGGATGCTGTACTCATCAGTGGATTAGTCCACTGTGGAGTTGTAGCTGAATGTGCTATTAGGAGGTGGGGCCTGGTCAGAAGAGGAGGTGTAGGGGCATGATCTGGGAGGGTATGTCTCCCTTATGAGCTCCTTTCTGTCCGTCTGTCTCTCTCTGTCTGTCTCTCTCCATCTCTGTCTCTCTGTCCCTCCATCTCTCTGTCTCTCTGTCTCTTTCTCTCTGCTTTATGGCCACCATAATGTGAGTCCCCTTCTATCATGCTGTTTCTGCATTTAAGTTTGCCAACCATGGACTGAAACTTCTGAAACTGTGAACCGAAATAAATTTCTCCTCCTTTAAGTGATGTGGGTGTTGGGTACTGTCTCAGCAATGAAAAAATGACTATGTCACCCTTCCTTTTTTTTTTTTTAATTTTGTAGTTTACCAGTTGAATGAGGAAGCCTTTCAAGGTGGCGGTTATCACCTTATGTTATATATTAAGTATCTCAGCTATTGTGTGTTCTCTCATGTCAGTATTTGACACTATCCTTTCATTGCGAGCAACAGTAGGGTCAGAAGTTGCAGAATGAATGAGAAGCCTACAGTGCAACCCACGTTAAGGGCAAAGCTTATCCTTGCTCTCCCATACCTTTCTCATATATCAACTTTCCATGTTGCCAAATGAAAAGGCATTGTCACAAGAAATCCATAACTTAACAGAGACTCAAATAACTTTTTTCTGTTCTTTTTTCTCCAGAGTAATTTAAAAACTGTATTTTTCTGCCCAGATAGAACAAAACA
>RJWM01048419.1:0-11496 GCA_004363535.1 Dasyprocta punctata
GTAGTGTGCCTCAATGTTTGTGTCTTTCTGTAAGTTTGGGAAATTTTCTGTTATTGCCTTTTTAGATAAGCTTGCTACTCCTTTAACATTTGTAAGTTCCTCTTGAATTCTGATAAGATAAATAATTTCCCATTTAATGCTTTTCCCAAATGACTTAAGGAATTCTCCCTTCTTAATCTTTCATTTTCTTTCTCATCCAATAGTATATTTTCAAATGATCTGTCTTGATTTCATTAATTCTTTCATCAGTTTTGTCTAGTCTGCTAATAGTCTCCTTTATTCATAAGCTGAATTTCTCTTAGTGCACTTTTCACATGTGAATTGGCGATTGATTTTTCAAATTGCTTCTAAAAGTCTGTTTTCAGTTCTCTGTTTTCTTGATGCCTATTGAATTTCCTTAAAACATTTATCTGAGTGTTTGAATTGTCCATCTGAAAGCTGCTTTAACATCAGAATTTGTCACTACATTTTGTTCTTTAAGTGAGGTCATAGTTCCCTGCAAGTTCTTGATGTTTGTTGGCATACAATAGCATTCATTAATTAAAAGATTATACATTTATTTCAATCTTCCCTGCCTGTAAATATTTCCACTATGTTGCCACAAGAGGGCATCCAAAGTCCAGATATGCATTGATTTGCATGTTGACATGTTGCTTTTTCAGCACTAGAGGATAACCCAAGCCTGCAATTGCATGAAACCTTTGGTGTGTTGTAGCAAGTTACGTGGGCTTGTGAGGGAAAAAGGTACTGTACTTGACACCTATATGTGCTGAAACTCCATGCTCAAGTGCATCATCCTGTCATCGAGGACAACAGGATTCTGCTCTTTAGGCCTTGTTTTGTTGGTCTTTCTACCAGAAAACTTGCAGGCGATGACTTGCCAGCTACTTCCTTTTTCTTCCTTTAAATGGAGAATACACTTTTTGTGAGCACTTCATGCATTTAATGATACAATAAAGTGGTCAGTTCCATACCTACTACAATGAGTGTTGGCTCAGTTCCACAGCTATTCACACTGTAGCCGACAGCCCACTATGCATGGTACAAGTATGTCCAAGAATGTAATATCCTTTATTTTAAGGTCTGATAATTTTGTCTACATTACAGTAAATATCTTTGTGTATAAAAATGCATGAACTGCATATTTAAGACAGTTGACAGTATATTCAATATATATTAAATTGTAAAGGATTGATCCTGTTGTATAAAATAAAATTTATATACTATTGCTTCTCAGAAAAATGCCTATCTTAATCAGAAAGAGTTAGGACTATTTATGTACCAAATTTCAAAAATCACAAGACTTTGTGCCACTCAGTGTATTAATTATGAAACAATACAATATTCCTATATTATGATTTTGATTTTAGTCGAAAATTTCAGTTCTAAAATGTTTTAAATCATTGGTTAATGTCAGAATATGTTTGTCTCAGTTTTCCTCATTGCTTGGAAAAATTACCAGACATACACAAGTTGAAGCAGGAAGAGTTCATTTCAGATCACAGTTTATAGATGTTCCATATCTTCCTGTCTCCAAACAGTGTGGGATGCCATGGGTTGAATGGCAAAAGACATGCCAGAGGAGCAACAGTCCTTGGCAAAGGAGATAAGTATCTGCAATCATTTAATTTGCACATTTTCTTTTTGAATTTTATTCCATTCAGGCTACAAACATACTGGATTGTGACACTCATACCCAGCATGAGTTTTCCCACTATGCGCACCCAGAACCACACAAAGCAAATTAGTGGACTTAGTTATCATGCACCCTCAATCCATATTCACACACCCTAGATTCAGCCATCTCCTAAAAGCCCATGCTATGACTATATGAGGCTTTCATTGGATATCTATATAAAAGCCACAATGATGTTACTATCCTATTAACTGGAAATTCTGATTGGTAACTGCATGATGATACATGTATAACCATAATAATATTCATAACTGAGCTATCTTAATGCATATCAAATGGAATGGGCCAATATATTTTAGTGTTCTATTTCCTTGGGCTATTATTCAGAAAGAAAAATGAATATAGCACATATACAAAAAATAACTTAGATAAAACTAAGCCAACGATGTACAAAATGCATACTAACTCCATTTGTATAAAGTTAAATAATAAGCAAAAATGAATTAGAAAATGTAAGAATGAATGATTAGGTTGTAAAATGTGCAGAAAAGAGTGAAGAATAAAATAATTCTATCACATGGTATCATGAAAGTTAACTTTGTGGGATGTGGTATATTCATGAAGGAAAGTTTCCAAGCTGTTAGATGGTGATTGAAGATTTATTTCTTCATCTGTATGGCATTTTTATGATTGTTTCCTTTATAACAATTCAGGAGTTTACTTGGTTTATGAATTATATGTGAAACAACAGAAAAAAACACACTTGCCATTTTCCCCTTTTTTCTCATCACCTAACTCAAAGATATAAAGGTAACTACTTATTCAAAGGCAAATTGAAGATGCAACCTCACATATATTCTCTTTTGGACATGCTATTCTTACTAATTGACCTTTATCTTATCAATTTTACCTACAAAAACAGTTGCTACCTTAGTATACCATGTAATGTTATCTCTATTATTGTTTTTAATGGCCCTATTTTAATTCCACAATTTTTAATGCTTTAAATTCTTCATTTAAAAATTATTTTATCTCTTAATGTCAATTTAAAGTTTGCAATGTTTTCTTCCTCTCATATTCAAGAAGACAAATGAAACCAAGAGTTTTAAATAGGGACACATAGATCTATTTTTACCGACACAATGAGCTATCTTCATTTTTTATTTCATGTACAAAAACTTGAAATGAATTAGTATATTTCTGAATAAATTTTTCATTTTGGTTTTTGTTAATTTTGAGAACATTGTACTTCACATTGTACTTCATGAATTTTTCACTGTACTATTGATACCACAAAGAATGAAATATATAATTTTCTAAAGTAGAACTAAAGTATGCTATGTATTACTAACTCTTATTAACATAGTTACAATATTATTTGTCTTGGCTTTCTATCAATTACCATGTTTTTATTCCTCTTGTCCTTGTACTTTTGTTTCTTAATAGAGTTCATGCTGCACAAATGTTATTAAAAACAAAACACATCATGCCACACCATGCATTCATTTTGTTAATAAGATTTTTTTTTCAGAAATAAAGTTATTTTCTCCATCTGTATTTTGAATGATACAGCTTTTCCTGTGTATGAGAGAAGTAGAAAGAGAAAGACAGAGAGAAATGCGGATCTTCTTGTATTCTGTCTTTCATTGACCATTTATCTACAAAAAATAGAGATCCAGATATCTGTTTCGAACTGACTCTTGTTAAAAGTGCTTTATGAGCTGTAAAAATTGATGTTTGCTAAAGAAAATTTAAACACAATCTCTAATGATGCAGCATCCTGAGAGAATTTGGAATTTGTATTTCCCTCCATGTTTTAATTAAGAATAGCATATAAATAATCAGATTGCAAGAATTCATGCTTTTCATTCAACTTTTCATAAAATATTTAATATGTGTATCTTCTCTCCTTTTTTCTTTCAATGTGTACTTATTTACTATTAAAATTTGTGATTAATAAATCATAGTAACCTTTTAACTAAATTTTTACTTTCAGTCAATATGTCTCCATTTAGTTTGACTTATATTACTTGCACAATATAGTGATAACTTGCATGTATCATAAAAAAATGAAGACAATGTATGAAAAATATGCAGAATGATAATGACAAATATTGAAAATCTCTACCATCAAAAGGATAAAGAAAATCGTTGCATATCAATATGAAAAAGAAAGTAATGCTTTTTTTAAGGCAAATTATTTTGATAGCCATTTCAGAAAAGCAAGACTACAAATGACAAAGGACAGCATGAACAGACTCTTAAACTCATCATAAAATAAATTAGAACAAAAAATTTCTGCTCAGAAGCTTGGCAAGAATAAAATAGTATTGGTATTATTAAGGGTAAAACATAAACGACTCATCTAATATGGGGGAGAATGTAATTGATGATTATAATAAATTGTAATCTCTATGAATGTCTATAAGAGTTGTAACTTTTAACCAACTAATTCTACTCTTGATATTTTATGGTATTAAAGTACTGAAGCAAAATTAGCCAAGATACACAAGCAACTTGCAGTAGATTTTTTCTTTTTTATTTTTCTTAGTGTACATTTAAAGTATTTACATTCCATTCATCCTGGGTGCATACACATTATTTGATTATCCCGTTTCCTTCTCCTTGCCCTCCTTCCCTCCATCTCTTGCTCGTCATTCCTTTTGAAAAAGGTCCATCCCTCTAGTATGCATTATCTTATATTTTGCTCTTTAATATAGTCATATATTCTTTTCCTTAAAACAGAAAACAGATGATGTTTAAGTCTGTCTTTTAATAGTGAAATATTACAGACATTCCAAATGCTCATCAGTACTGAGTTGAATGAATGAAGTCTTCAGTGTGCATCCATGTGATGGAAATACTTTATAGGCTCTGAAAATGGTGAGCAAATTTTGTCATCACTAAACATGATTTGCAGTACATTAATATATGAAAGAATGTAATACATTATGATAAGGCCTTTTTTGTGAAAGATCAGTGAATTCGTACTGAAACAATCTGAAAAATCAACATCACACTGTTCACAGTGGTTCTATGTGGAAGATGTGGTCAGGGTTCAGTCCCAATCCTGTGTGTTACCCTTATAAATTTATGCACACAGTGACACACACACACATAAATATATACCTGCACACACACACTTACCATTACCATCAGAACCTTGCTCCACTCACTAGGAACTAACTTCATTGTTTGGTTTCTTATATGACTCTAAACTGATTTTCAAAACGTCCACCACCACATAGCATAACACGAGGGAGACAGCATGTACTTACACAGCAATTTAAAGCTGCAATCACACTTAAAGGAAATTTTTTTGAATATGCCATGAATTGCGTAAGGCACGGGCATACAAATGAATTAGGTATGTGATGTAGATGCAGGGTCCAGTTCCATGAGAAAGAAGTGGGAGGACCATGTGACATTTGTTAGGAAAGCTGGGAAGCGGGACTCAGAAATGGAGCAGTGAAATGGATAGATGGTGTCACGGCAGGACACACCAAATAAATTCTGGAAGCTGAGTGGGAAATCATCTGACAGAAAAGTACAAGTACTAACATTCATATAACGAAAAACAGTATGAAATGAGTCAGCAAGCAGTTTATTTGCTGCATAAAATGAAAGAAACTTTAAATTTTATGAAGAGTAAGTAAAACATAGCGTATAGTGATAAGGTAGACTAGTTTTACAAAATTAATTCTAGTAATTTAGTGAAACATAGCTTACATCAAAAGTCCAATATGTGAAGAATGAAAAATACCATATTTTATTTTACATAAGATCTCTTTAAAGGTAGACAAGGAAAGGTTTAATGACTTAATGGAGAGAAAGAACTACATTTAAGATTTTTTCAAGATACCACAAGGACTTAGAGACTGAGTAGGGATATTTTTGGCAGCTGAGGTTAATGACAAAGGAAATGACAGCGGTGCTGAATTGGCCAAGTGTGTCATTAAGGGCATCTTTTGCTCAATTAGAGATATTCTGAGAAACCACCTTCCTAAAAAGTCATTATGTTATTATAATTTTAAACATATGAAATGCTGCAGGAGTAGTGTGGCAAACTTTTTATAATGTGTATTGAAATTCAAAAACTTTTATAATTTTACCCATTTTACCTTATCTAGATGTAAGTAAATAATTACATTGATTAATAGATTAGCAAAGATTTGTCAGCTGATAAACTGTTTTCCAAACAGTTTAGGAACCAGTTAAATTGATGGTACCCCTTTAACTCTTAAATATTTAAATTGCATTTCTCAAGGAGATGGATATTTAATTGCGTAAGTGTAGTGCTGTAACCACAATCAAGATATTTCAAATTTTATAGCCTAGTCTACCTGCCCTCTGTCCTTAAATTAAACAAGAGTTTAAACAATGACTTCTACAGCTATGTTTTCTTCACTGTATTCCAACTGGCGATCACTTAGTGCATTTAAATTCTACAACTGTTCAGTCTTCTTGGATCTGCAACAGCTCCTCAGCCTTCACTTTTCTTTCTTGACAGTGAAATTCTGAATAACAGACATCATTTATTATGCATAATTTCCATCATTTGTTTTTATTTGATGTTTGCTCATTATTAAGATGGAGGTTACATACATTTTTCTAAACATTTCTCACCAAAGAATAAATTAGCCTTTCTCTGTTCACTATTTTTCTGTTTGTATGATTCTATATTTTCTAAAAATAATGTTAATTTCAGTCACTTGGTCACTGCATAGGATCGCCTATGGATCATTTCAATGGTATATCATGAAAATCTGAGAAGAGATATTTTGATATTCTTTGAAAAGCTACTCCCCCCTAAAACTCTATTTTATTGGTTAATTTTAAAGACCATCATAACTTTTATATTTATTTACTAGCTTTATACTCTAAGGGAGACTTTAAGCTCTATTTATTTATGTATTTTACTCATATCTGTATGATTTTAGAGAATCTGATTTAATGATAGGTTGTAGACAATTACCAGTATTATTTTGTTTATTGTAAAGATTTCCTTAAATTTTGTTTGAAAGAGCCTCCCCAAAGTCTGTTTTGGATCCTTCTGGCATGATCGGATCATACTCTGAGCACTTCCCTTCTCTCTGGCACAGTCTAAGTTTCCAAATTATTTTATACTTTCCAAAGCCAAATCACAGAGCAACTATTTTCCAAGGAAGCCTGGTCTTTCCAAGTGACCAAAGTTATCTAGAAAACAAGACCTTGAGAAAAGTGTCATTCATTGCTAATGTTTACTCCTTAGTTTTGGTTTTTAGAGACAGACGTAGGATACTTTATATCTAGTTGTATGTGAGTGTACATCTATGAAAAATAGTGAATGCATATCATTACATTAGAAATCCAGATCACTAAAGTTCATTTTAATATCAAATATTTTCATAAAATTAAGTCCTCCAACAGTGTGAAAACTGGTTTTCATTTTCCGCAATCATTTCTTCCAATTATCTGAAGCCCAGTATTCACAAGAAATAGTTTCCATATGGTCAGCATGAGTCAGTGTCAAAAGTAATCATAATCAATGCTCAGCATTTGTTTAAACAGTTTTTAAGTAAGAACAGTAACATGCGTCAATGTTAAAAACATATTCTGAAAAAACTGATTTCTCATTGTCTATCATAAGATAGAAAATTTGTTTACTCCAAAAATACTTATCATCCTGTCTTTTGCAGAGAAAAAACCTGATTTTTTTCCTTCTCCTTCTTTCTTTCAAAACCCCCTTCCTCCTCTGACATTTCCTCCTCTTCCTCCTATCTTCTTCTTCTTCATTTCGTCTCTTCTTATTATTTTTCTTATCTTCTTTTTCCTCCTCATCCTCTTCCTCTATTTCGTCTTCCTCTTCCTCACCTTCTTCTTTTTTTCTCCTTCCTCTTCCTGTTCTCCTCCTCCTCTTTTACCCCATCCTTTTCTTCATATACACACTTCTACCTTTTTCTTCTTCTTTTTCCAATATTTGGAATTAGATTCAGGGGCTCCATAACAGAAGACATTGCCAGTCTTCTTTAAATTGCTTTTATGTTGTGACAGGGTCGTGATAATTTCCTAAGCCGCCTAACCTAAGCTTGAAACTGCAACCATCCTGCCTCAGCCTTGCAGTGCACTGGGATCTCAGGGGTGCGCTACCATGTATGCCCATGTTTGAAAATTTCAATTAATTTTATCTGTCCTAGAACACCAACTATAAGAGAAGAAGGGTGGAAAGAAAAAAAATTGGGGAAACCACCAAGAAACCAACTAGTCAGACTTTCTGGTAAGCTGCTCAAGCTGTGTGGGTTCCAGGGAGAGAAAACTCAGAGAGCGCCTCCAGTGAGCCTACCTGTGCAAGGGCTGAGAAGTAAATACCGTGTCCCCCACACCACCTGTAACAACCGGCTGGTTTGGAGGACAGGCTGAGTTGATAGCAAGTAAAGTACATAAAGCATCAAAGTGCTTGTATTGTTTGGTTGATTTTGCAGGTCTGGCGCTGGCGGTCTGAGCATCTCTTGGGAGGGTGACTGTATTCAATATAGCAAATATTGGGGATTTTCTTCTGTTTTGTCTTTGAAGTCCAATATTGTTCTCACTGTTTTCCTTTGTTCTGGTTAATTGTTTTGCTTTAGTCAGTATTCTGTTTTGATTGGTTTTATTCTGCTTTGCTTTTGTTTTGATTTTGCTATACCTGATGAAATGCACAACTATTGTGACAATAACACGATATGCTATGAGAGCTACTGTTGTTTTCCCAGGATCCTGCTTTGAAGTTCTGCACCAATTTTGCTGCATTGTTTTGATTGGTTTTGTTCTGTTTTGTTTTGTTGGATTTTACTATCTTAAAAAATAAATAAATAAATAAAATTAAGTTTAAAAAATAATGACTGGAGAAACAGGCAAAAAATTTTGTAAGCTATTCTTTCAGAACTAAAAATTTAAATGAAAGGCAACAAAAATGCAAATATAGTCACTCCTCTTTTTGAAAATCAGCACCCTTAGTGAAAATTCATGTTATTTCTTTCCTATGTAAAAACTCGCCTGCATCAATCTCATTCTTTGTTGAAATCAGCCTCGCTAAGAAATTGCAATGACCAACCAAAAGATATCTTAGAAACTATTGAGAAATAAAGTCCTTGAAAATATGAATACTGCCAAATGACATTATATGGATTGACTCCACTCCGCTACAAAATGTTAAACTGGGTGAGTTAAGGGAGATTATGGAGAGAGAATGACTAAATATGTTATGTGCATGTACAAATCTGACAAAGGGAAACCCACTGATGTGTATAATCAATATGCACTAAGAAAAATGTGGGAAGAAAGAAAGATGCAACTCAAAAATTAAAAGGGTACCATCCTTAATACACTGGTGAAGAAATGAAAATATTTAATTTGGAATCTTATACCTAAACAATATAGCTGTCAAAAGTGAAGACTCTCACGGGCAAATAAAAGAGGAGATACTTCAATATCAGCATATCTTCTAAGAGAAAAAATGAAATGTCTGTCACAAAGGCTTGGTAAAGAATTCTGAGCATAATTAAGATAAAGCTGATTTTTCTAAACTAAATATTTCCTCATCTGATTTTAAACTGAATAAGAGAATTTTGCTAAATGTATAAAGAAAATGATGTAGAAATTTACATAAATGGAATACAAGTGGAGGAACAGTAGAATGAAATTCTCTCTTTTGTTAAATACTAACTATAGGGAGAATCCTGTGTCACCTGGAACATTATCAAAGGCTAAAAATGTTGGTAACAATGAAGATTATTAGGAAATCAAGCACACTATCTTAGTCATTGTGGATACTGATGCAATGCTATTGGAGGTTGATTTTGGGGTTTCTAGAAATCCAGAAGATAACTATTGATAGAATGTTTAATCTCTTTCAAAGACTTTTATGTCCCATGATTAATTCTGTAATTTTTTTGTTGCAAGTTTGTAAGATGATACACATTCCCAGTTACTCTGATTTAATTGCAGTTACCCATTTTTTTCCTATTTCTATTTGCAGATCTCAGTTTGAAAGTGTCCCTGACAATTTCAAGACCATTCTACTGGAATATTCTACCCTCTGAACTAGATCTTTTGTGAGGATATTGCTAGTGGAAAATGGTGAAAATATTCTGTAGTTGCATATTACACTTCTTTGTTACTCTATAGCCACCCTGCCTTCAGCATAATTGCCAGAGCTAGTAATTGACAAAGCTGTTTAAAACTTTTCTAAATTGGCTTAAAACTGTAGGAGTCTAACCCAACCTAGTCCTCCCTTCTATATTTATGTATAGCTCACTTTTTCAGATGAGCATTTGCAATCAATGCCATGAAAACTCTTACTTTTACCTGCACTCATGAAAATTATTGCTATGGATTACAAAAGTGATTTGCAGAGTGGTGTGGATCACACAAATAAATCCATCTACTTTGGAGGCTGAGACAAGAGGATCATGAATTTCAGACCATGCCTTGTAGCTTAGTAAGACCAGATCTAAAAATAAATTTAAAAAGTATTAGTGATATAATTCACTGGTAAGCTCTGGGTTCAATTCTCAGTACCACAAAAAGAAGAACAACACAGTGACTTTCATTTTTCTAATTAATTGACCTATGTTGAAGGAAAGAGTGTTCTATCATCATTATTAATGTTATTACTATTATTATTTGAATTTTAACCAATTTTTGTGACAGCATTTCTTTGACAGTATTTCGATATTCATACATACATAATACAATTATTGAGCTTACTTTCATGATCATGTAGCCTAAAGTACTCATTGTTTGTACCTTTACATAGAAATTTGCTTAATCTTGAGGAGAACCTTGAACCTGAATCTTACCTTGGTTGTAATCCTAAAGAAAAAATGTTTTCTAAAAATAAATTTCCTGTCCATAATTCCTCAACAAACTCTTATAAATATTTATATTTAGTTGCACTAAAGACAGCTTCTACATTTATAGTGCAATCATTCTCAGTAGCCACTGGAATCTGATTATGCTCATTTCATAAAGGCAGTGAAAATACCCATCAGTCTGTGATATGTGGTCCAATATTTCAAAATAGGGCATGATTTTCATCTGATAAATTTGTGCATGGCACCAGTTCAAATGGCAACATTTTGTATAACCTTTAAAAATAATACATGCTCTTAGATTTTTAGGAACAATCGCATAGCTCTAAGTTCTCGTGTCATTATTCTTAGACAAACACTTCATATCTTTGTTAGGAAAAGAGTCTACTCATATAAAAGCATGTCTTTGGACACCCACTGAAAGAGTATTCCGCCCACACACATGTGAGTGATTTCCTTGTAGAGATAAACCCTCCACTGAAACACTGTGTCTGAAGAAAAATTGACAGCTATACACAGCATTAATGACCTTATTTCCTATTCACATTTTCACTATCTCCCATCTCATGTCAGGCAATCAAAGCATATTAAAAATAACCTGTGGAAACTTGAGCTACATTCTCTTGTTGAAATGTCCTATCATTTACATGACATTCTGTGTCTTTATTTTCTTGGACACTCATTATTCTTTAGCAGAATGAAAAAAGAAAGTTCTCTCTATTTTACCCCTATTTCCCTGTCCTCTTTTTTCACACCCTCCTTCTCTAATTTTCAGTTTTCTTTCTCCTAGAAAAGCACTCAGCTATGAACTCAGAATATATAACATATGGATCAAATTTATTACTGTATTACTATAACCTCACATAAAATTTGTAATATTGTGGTTTTCTATAACATTGAAGATTCAGGATGTAAATGTGGGAGATAGTAGAAAAATTATAATGCATAAAATGCAACATGTAGCTCCCACAATCTTTGTGATGACATCTGAATGACCTTGGAAATATTTACATGTTTAAACTTTTTTTT
>RJWM01048420.1:0-11496 GCA_004363535.1 Dasyprocta punctata
ATGCTGATGTAATTCAGCTGGTGTTAAGTTGACCACCAGTTTTTAATCCATAACCCCAGCTTTCTATGGAGATTTTGATTTCTCTTTGCATCTGTTTCATGCATTCTGTGTCTTTCTTATATTGTTTATTCAGGGTGTCTATCTTTTTGCAGTGCCCCTCAATTTTTTTAACTATGTCTTCTTTAGATGTGTTCAGCATTTCTTGTATTATGTTTATCATTTCTTCTTTTACCTGGGAGATTATTTCTGATCTGAGTTCCTCTACAGCTTCATGGACTTGTTTCCTTACTTCAGTTGCTATCATTTCACAAGTTTCAGGTGTATGGCTTACATTTCTTTCTATGTCCATGACTCCTAGGCTTGTTTAGGGTGGGCTAGCGGGTTGAGATTGCATTTTGCTCTTGCGTTTTGTCATTTTCCTGTATTCCCCTGGAGAAGCTGAATGCAAGGTTTCAGTTGCTTCCTGGGTTGAGGATATCTGTCCCTACTTTGGGGAGTTTCCCCAGTTGAGTGGGGGTCATTGATCAGGCCTTACCCGATCACTAGTGGCACTCAACGGTTCCTCAAATAGTGGGAGTACACTGGGTGGACTTTCAGCACACCCACGTAGTCCTCCAAAGCTCCCCAGCTATGTGAGGTTGCTGGGCAGGACTCTACCAGGTTCTGAGTGGCCTTCCAAGGCTGAACAGCTAGATGGAGTACAATGTGCAGGCCTTCAGCTCAGGCTTCATGGCACTCCAGAGCTTCCCAGCTGCTTGAGGTTGCTGGGTATGGCCCTACAGTGTTGCAAGTGAGGTGCTGAGTTTGCACAGCTGGATGGGGCTTGCTGTGTAGGCCTTCGGATCCCACCACTGAGCACAGGTGGTTCCCTGGCCACTCGGAGTCACTGGGCAAGGACCAGTCAGGCCCTAGAGGACCTACCTGAAGGTCCCAGGATGATTGGGCATACTGGGCAGGTCCCTACCAGGTTCCGAGAGGGGTGCCAACCTTGCACGCCTAGATGGAGTTCACCATGCAGGGCTTTGGCTCACACCACTGAGCACGGGCGGTTCCCCGCAAAACATTTTCTTTATGTCCTTATCATAAATTTTTTTTATCCTTTAAAAGCTTTTAATTCTAGTTTTACTTTTAAAACTTTTTTTGCTAAATCTGAGACACAAACACACACATTAGTCCAGGCCTGTGCAGGGTCAGGACCATGACTATTAACACCTTCCAACTCCACATCTTGCCCCATAGAAGGCCTCCAGGGGCAGTAACATACCTCACCTTCCATGATGACAATTCCATATTCTGGAATCCTTTTGAATGAACAACCTGGTGTCACTATTTTGAGAAAGATGTCCATGGCAACCTTCTTTCTTTCACCAAAGGCTTGTAATCTTATAATGCTCCATGAGCATTACTTTATTAACAAAAAATTTTAGTGTGACAGTCCATGCTTTAAAACATTTAAGGAGTTGACAGTTGGGTGTGTTAGTGCACCCCTTCAATCCCAGCATTCGGAAGGCTGAGGTCGGAGGTGTGTTGTGAGTTCAAGGCCGGCTTGGACTACAACGCGAGCGCAAGGCCAGTCTGAGCTACACAGTGTGACCCTGCCTCAAAAAACTAGGGCTGGGAGTTTGGCTCAGTGACTTAAATGCCTGCCTGGCAGGTGCGAGGTTGTGAGTTCAATTCCCGGTGCTGCAATAAAAATAATAAAAATAAATAAAACATTTAAGGAGTTGTTGAGGTCTGCAAAAGTGTGTTAAACCTTTCACTGTGAATTTGTTTGCATGGAGTTCTCTCTTTCCTTCTCCTGAAGTTACTTTTTTTTTTTTTCCTCTTCTTCATCTGTACCTTCCTAGCACTGTTCCAGCAACAAACTCCTCAGTAGCCAATTCCTCAGCAACCAACTCTAGAAGCTGCTCAGTGTCATGCTCATCCACATGCAGGTTAAAGTTGCTTGCCATCTCAAACAAGCCTGTTAGTTTTTGCAGTTTTCTCACCCTGGGCAAGTCATTTAAAATAATGACCCACTCTTGACTGCCTTGTTCCAGGTGCCATTCATGTATTGCTTGATGACATTACCCCAAGCCCAAGCAAGGTTCTTGATGCAATCATGAATATTATAATACTTCCACAAAAAGGCTCTGGGTCCTCTCAGTGACTTCCTTAAAGATTGCCAAAACTCTCATCTATTCATTGGATCAAAGAGGTGACATTTGAATGGAAAAACACATTGGTAGTGAAATAAAGATAAATAATAGTATGTACAGGGGCATTACCAACTACAAGCAAGAGCTGGAAAGGTATGCCATTCTCCAAACAATACTTCTTCATGTCACTGGCACTGCAATTCAGGAAAGCATTTTGGAAGAGAAACTGGGTCATTACTTCTTATTGCTCCTGTAGTACCCTGACAGTGTGTGTTTCTTGTTATGCTCCAAGGCTCTGAGATATCACTGCGCCAGGTCACACAAATTGTTTCAACTTGTAGCCTTCAACATTGTCCTTAAGCAAGTGCATTATCTTGTCTTTAAGTCTTAAAACCCGGCACCAACTTGGCCTCCCTATGGATAAAAGTCCTTTTATGTATCCATTTCCAGAATAGGGAGATTTCATCTATATTGAAGATTTTCTCTGGCAAGTAAGTTTTCCTCCATTGTTGGCTTGTCTGGTTTCAAAACATTCTTGTCTGGTGTCAAAACATCAGCGCTCACAGACTCACCCCTCCCCTTTCACATTATGTAATGAATAATGATTCTTGATTCATTTAAACTACCTAGAGCTAGCAGTACATTCACGTCATTGTCAGGTCCAGCCTTTTGTTTCAATGTGGCAAACTGGCTTTTTGTTTTTGCCATGATTGTCATGCTCTGAAGTAGGAAACACTTCTGTGTCTGGTCTTCAATCTAAGCCTGTAGAAGTATCTCTGTATCTAATACAGGCCCTTCTTGAATTGTTTCTCATTGCCTTCAATGAAGCAGATTCTTTTAGCAGCTTCTATGAGTTTGTTCATGTACTTAGAGACCGTAGCTATAGAGCAATGAGACAGGCAGTGTCGCTCCCCTCCCCCTGGTTTCCCACTTTCATAGCCTTTAATCAATTTTGATTTTATTTTCAGGTCAATCACTTGACACAGCTTCATACTGGCAACATTCACTGTGGATTTGTTTTTTATTCTTAGGGTCTATGATGAGCAAAATGACATGAGATTAAATCAAGCACAAGAGAAAATGAAGCAATCAAAAGACAGAATCAAGATGAGATGTAAAGGCTGTTGCCTGCCTAACACTACATATTGTTTCACAGTAAACTATTTTTATAAGACAAATGAATACACTCTGATTAATGATAAGATATAGGCCATAAAATACATAAACCAATAACTGTCACTTACTTTCATTATCAAGCATTGCATACTGTACATAGTAGAATGTGCTATATTTTTATGCTGCATCACCACTAAGTGATAGGAATTTTTCAACTCCATTTTAATCTTATAGAACTATTGAATATGGGGCCCCTCATTTAAAAACCCTGGTTATGTATCACATGGCTCTACTTTTCAAGTTAGTTCATAAAAACCTCGTGCACTCTGGCCTTCTTCTTCCTTGTTCCCTTGAGATGTGTCATCTTGCAGTAACCTTGCATTGTACACTGAAGAAGTCCATGTAGCCTGTGGAAAGGCACATATGAAAAGGGAATGAGTTCTCAAGCTTACAGCTGAGCCTTCCACCAATTTCAGTTTGTATGCTAACTGCTGTTGCAAATTTTTCAGCCATGAGAGTGAGCCCTCTTGAATGTATACTCTTCATGCCCCTAAAGCAGCACCCAAGTAGATGAAGTACGGCACTGAGACAACCTTCCCTAATAAACCTGCCCAAATTGCAGATCCTCTGGCAAAGTAAATGATGATCGCTGCTTAGACCACTGCCTTTTGGGGTGGCAGATCATACATTAGTGATAACTGATAAAAGTATGCTTTTATTGCTATTAACAAACTCAGCAGCTTAGAGCAATAGGAATTTTATGTCTTACCATTCTGTAGAAATTTGACACAAGTCTCATCAGGCTAAAATCAGGTAAAGTGTGGGTTTTACACTTTTGTTAGTCATTCCAGGAATTCTAGTGGGGAAGGAGATGGCTTACATTGTTCCTTGTCATCTCTGCTTTTACACTCTTCTGTCTCCTAAATCTGTGAAACTTATGAATTTTCTCACCATCCCACACATGGTATTGCTGATCTGTACTGCATCTCACCTCAACAAAACATCCCTCTTTTCTCTGATTTCCAAAAGTAGCAAATCAAATGAAACAAAGCATGATAATAAAAGATAAAGCTTACAGGCTGATTTTCCAAAAAGTGCGAGGAGCCAGAAAGGTTACACCTACGAAGAGCAACCTGAAGTCACACTCTCAACCCGCTCAAGGAGCTCCAGGTCTGCTTACTCAGGTCTGCTTCCCCATATTGCTCACCTATCTCTTTTTCAGCAGAGCAAAAGAAAGTGGAATTATTCAATGGCTTTTTGCAGAGCTGTTCAGCCCCTTCCAGCCCTGACCCCATACTGAGCTGCAGCCCTCCTCGTGTGTACACAAACTTCATTGCTGCACCTGAGTTCTCAATTTTCCTTCTCTCACCAGTGTCTCCAAGAGGAAGAGAGAAACAGAAATTTATTTCTAGACTAATGTAAACAATCCCACCTACCTCTGTCTCCTAAGAAGGCAGAATGTTACTCTTGCCTTAAAATATATTTCCCTCTTTATTCACTTACATGAAGAAAATATTTGTGTAACTTTAATATTGGGGGAATCCTGTGAATTCATGGGTCTAGGGTCTTTAGGAAAAACGTATTGCTGAGTGGATTTTTTCTTCCTTCTTCATGCCCTGCTGTGATCCAGAGATCAAAAATCAGGCAGTATGAGCAGACTGAGGCAGCTGCTAATCAATATGTCAAGGTACCTAGTAATGTGTGCTTGAAAAACAAAACAGTCAGTCTTGCTAGTTCTTGTCCCAGAACATAGTGCCAAAGGCAGGAAGGATAACAAACCCAAACATAATCCAGGGTCTATAAGAGTGCTTCAGAGTTTCCAAGGAAATTAAAAACTAATAACCAGATTATACATTGTAAGCTCTGTGCCCTGTGGATTTCAACTGAATTTTGGATGAGATGAGAGAGAGAAGGGAGGGAGGGCAGCTAGGGAAAGAAATAGACCTTTCACTAACAGCAGTCACAGATGTGGCATGAACTCCTCTTTTTCTTACCAGTGCCCAAAGACTCATGAAGTCATGGATATTTGAACTATGCTAAACTTGTGTTAATATTTGTTTAGGAAGATATATTAAGCCTCGATGAAAATTTTAGTCAGCAGACTTGCAAATGATTTGAAGAATTTAAAAGGCTACAGCCTCAAACTGTAACCAAAAATGACCCGCCAGCCAGTATACTTTGGTTCGTTAGTTGCCCAGGTAATACTTCTGGTTGCATTTCCTGTTAGTTTTATTTCTTAGAAATGATTGGTCACTGTGATGCACAGCTGGTCACCGTGGTGCATTTTGTAAGAACCAGTCCCCAGTTGACAAGCCATTCTGCCTCTGTACTTCCAGCTTGCTCATCCCATATAAACCCTAGACCACCAGAGACCAAGGCCTGATATTCTGGGAATGATCCTCCTCAGTGCCCATCGACATAAATAAATCTGCCTCCATATCCTGAGTGTCATTTCATTGTGTCTGCTTGCCTTTGCAAAACAACATAGGAGACACAGTGGTGGATGCAATCAGGAAGCCACGTGGAAGCACTAGGTGTCAAACACCGTGTTGGGATGAACAACATTCATGTGTCATATCAACTCATAATTCTCAGCAAGAAGGCATATTTCTCACATTTCCAGGGATGCAAGCCTACTAAAAATTCCAGAAAAACTAGGCTGCATGGGCTACAAAGTGAGTTCAAGGCCAGTCTGTACTGCATAGTAAGACCCTGTCTCAAAAAATAGGGCTGGGGATTTTGCTCAGTGGCTTAAGCACCTGCCTGGCAGGCTCAAGGTTGTGAGATCAATCCCCAGTACCAAAATAAAAACTAGGCTGCAACCCTAGGACTACAACACACTAAGATCCAGTTGTCTCATCCATGGAATCAGATAATTCCTACCTATCTCTTCTCATTGTGAGGATTGAATCAGTGAAGATGTAGAAATTACTAGCTGAACACAAAGTGTGGCCCACAAATAACACATGGGTAGTAATGGCAAACATGCGTGTATCTGTATATTCATGTATGTATACATAATATTTCTTTACCCTACAGGAGAATTGATCCTGTAAGCCAGTTACCCAGGGGCAGGGCCTGAGGGGGGCAACCTGCTTATTACAATAAAGAGCAACTTTCTAACTGGGGTTTTCTGGACCTCTAAAGAAAATAGTTTACCCTGGGTTCAAAGGATAGATTTAATGTTCAAGGAACAGACAAGCAAACAAGCAAACAAACAAAAACCATTTCTTGATTATCACTTCACAATGACTATAAATACCTAACCAAGAAAAGATTTAAATCCAAATTAAGTATAAGAATGTAACAGTAAAAACAACAACAACAAAAAACAGTAAAACCACAAAATAAACACTGAAAACAAAACACAAAACCAACACAGAAGTCTCTTTATTACTGTAACTTACATTTTATGTATGTCTTATATACTCAAGGGCCCTGGAATAGGCCTAGTGGGATGTTAAGCCACAGAAATTAGAAGCAACCTGAGAGAACATCTAATTTAAAACTTCTTATTTTACACACAAAGAAACTGTGACTCTTTGGCAGTAGATCTCCTGGCTATGCCCCAAAGCCACCCAGGAGATGGCGAAACTGCTGAGAAAGTTCCTGCTGTTATCTGTGAGTCCCCCCTCAATGAACAACAGAGGGACCTTCTAGGTCACTGGTGAAATGCATATATGTAACACAGTGCAGATATGCCTCCAATGTAATTACAAGTGCATTTTTCTATTTTCCATTTGTTTTGAAAACTTGGAAGTATTTTTGCTGAGTTGTAAGTTTGTTCAACATTCTCCTCTTCGATTCTTCTCTTCCTTTTATTTCTCACTCCATCATATCAACCAGCAAGTCCTACTGAAGCTGCCTTTAAAACATACCAGCCTGGGCCAAAATGCCATCCTCTTTTGCCTGGGCTAATAGCCTCATAACTTCTCTCCTCACTTTCATTTTGTCTCGCAGTGGCAGTGATCTTCTAAGTACAGATAAGTTTAATGAATCCATGTAAAGCCTTCCAAAGTGCTCTGCTGCATTGGGAATAATACCCAAATGCTACATGTGGTCTACAAAGTCCTGGGTAATCTGGTCCCTGCCTCCTCCAATTCATCTTCCACTTGGTCCTATGCTGTAGGCATACTTGACTTCGTTGTCTTCCCTGAACAGTCCCAGTTCTTTCCTATCTTAGAGCTCTAGTGCTCTGTTGTTTCTACCTGGAATATGCCTCTACGAAAGCCTCCTGTGTCTAATTACTTCTTGTCAATCACATCTCTACTCCACGGAACCCCCGCAATGATACTTTTCCCAACGACCTAGTCTAAATGAAGCTTATAGTCATGCTGTATCATCATTCCACTTTATTTTTATTGTAGCATCTAATAGCTTCATGTTTTATTTCTCTGTTTGATTTATCATGGTAATCCCAGAACCTGTAACAATGTATGACAGTAGCAGATGTTATATATAGATAAAATGAAGGAATGAATAGCAGTACAGATAGCAAAGGTGGTACATGACAGTCCTCTGGGTCACTGAAAAGACTCTCCGACTGAAAAGAATATCTGAGAAAGAAACTTGGAATACCAAATGTTATTCTGACTTAAGGGCTAAAGCAAAACCACTCATATTTTTTCCTTAGGCTCATCCTACTATTGCAGTTTCCAAATAGTAGGCTATTTCATCACAATTATTCTGCACAAGTATCCTAAATCTTGTAAATAAATTAGAAATGTTACCAACTTCTTTGCATGTGTGTATATTATGTAAACCTTTATTAGATTTATTATATTCATTTTATTTTTATGTCTTTTTGTTTCTTCTCTTGTTTCTTAAAGACTTTCAGAAGCATTCCTTTCTGAATACCTACATCTTCCAGCTATGGGTTGATTTCCAAATTTTAGCCCAGACTTTTAATAATAGAGCAGTAGGCAAACAAGCCATGAAAAGGAGCTCGGACCCTAAACCTGTATATGCCTCCTCCATTTAAACTGTTTGTATTTTCACGAAATCCTCTAAATATGCTGCTGAATGAAACTGTCATGATTCAGACAAGTCGGTTTCCAAAGTGCAAACCCATATGTGGTTAGCACTGATGAAATAAAAATAAAAATAATGTGGAATCCGTTGAGTCCCCCTGCCTGAAAACAGCGCCACACACTCAGAGCTTCCAGGTAGCCTTGCTATGGACAGCGGGCAGCCAGTAGCCTCCAGGAGAGCAAAGCAGCATTTCCTCCAAGGAACCTTGTCCTCAGCACGGCCAAGGCTTAAGTGCTTGAAGCAATGCTCCTCTAACTCTTACATTCTGAAGGGTTTTTTTGTTTGTTTTGTTTTTAATCTGAAAGTTCCTTGCTTGCTAGCCATAATGGGCTAAATCTCCAGGAAGCTGGTTTATTCTCTGCTCACTTGAGAAAACTTAAATTTGAAACAAGATTTTCTCCCTTTCATTTTTTTCCAGATCCTTTTGTGGATTCTATTACACATGGAATTTGAACCAAGAAGATTGCCTCAGGTGAGGGACGGGGTTATTTCTATTTCAAACTCTAGGAAAAATCGTTCCTTCCTTTTGGATGTGACTCCCATCTCTAGTTACAGAGATTAGGAAAAATGTGTTCAAAATTAAATTTATTTAAGTAGATGCAGTGATTGGTTACTATGTTGTCAATAGGAAAAACAATTTTATATCAAGGAGTAAGATCAGTAGCCACTTTGAATAGAGAATGCTCATATGAGAATGCTAGGTAATAATTAGTTTTTAAATTAGATAATAATTAGTCACATGACTAATGCCAGTTATTCACATTGCAATTACTATTCTTTCTGAGCAGGTCAACTGAGTACATGAACCTGAAAGTTTTAGTCACAGTGTTTGCTGCTGCTGAAACCTAGGATTTGTTCGTGAACTCTGGTACTCACTTCCAAAATCAAGAACCCAATTATTTCACAGTTTATTAATTTACAAGTCTACTGATAATAGTGCAAAAATGTACATAAGTTACAAAACTAAGAAATAAATAGTGTTATGAGAGGTTTCTTCAAAAGGGTGAAAGTGAACTGGAAGATAAAAATTGAGCTACAATTATTGCAGTTATTATCATAAAATGAAATAAAAGTATTACAATGTTTGAAAACTATACAAGAAAACATCTGATTCCTTGAACCTAACAAACTTCCCTATATTTAAAAGTAATTTTCTTTGTTGCCACACCCATGCTCATAATTATCAAGTTTTAAAAGCAGCAAAGTATTCTGTCAGACACCAGTACCTTAATTTAATTAATATTTCCATTATTATTTGTTATTTCACTTTCAATATAGGAGTGTTATTAGAGATGGAGTTTTTAAGGGATAGGGAATTTTTCCCCTTTCTTTCCTTAGAATAAACTTTTTAAAGTGGACTTTTCAAATCTATGCTTCTGAACATTTCTACAATTCTTAGTAGATTATACCAGTTTGTTTTTTAAAGGCATAAAAATAATCCCTCTTCTAATCATGCCCAAGGATTCCAGATTCACATCAATCTCACCAGTCAAGGAGAATTCATGCACCTGTCTTTCTGCAATAGACTGAAAAATACTGTCTTTTTCAGGCTTTCATCTTCACATCTGCGATTACTAGGAAGATCATTTTGACATTTTAACCAATAATTTTATTTCTCCTTTTGTGTGATCTGTTCCAGAGTTTGCTCGTGGGTAGTGCAGTGTTTTCAATAGAAAAACAAGGTTCATAAAACACAGAGGCAAAAAGGCAGAGGATGTTATTTGGATTATAGATTGCACAAGAGAGAGAAGCAAAAATTAAACTATGACCAAATCACAGAAGGTCACAAAAGGAAAAGCGACTTCCTCAATGAGACTTAGAGATTGTTTTCCTCTAAGAGTTGTGTCAGATGTGGATTAACTGCTCTTAAAAGGATTTACCCAAGTTTATTTCATAAGCAGTAATAAATCTTGTTTCCTGTCTTCCTTTCGAATCATGAAACAATTAAATATGTCCTTTGTTCTCCAGGACAAGGGTGGTTGGTATCTCTCACCATATGTTAGATGTGTTCTTTATAAACACAGCTCTAGAATGTCAATGTTAGTTTTTGCAAACACAAGAATTTCAGTTTAGGAGAGAGAGGTAGTATCTTTCCCAATTCATCACTATGTTCGTGGTTGAAAACTTTATAAGAAAAGACAGATTAACAAGACAAATACACATAAGTTTATTTAATATAAGTTTCAGGTGACATGACAGGCTTCATAAATCAAGACTCAAATAAAAGAAAAAACTGTGTCCTTTTATGGACTGTTGTGCAAAAGATTCTGGGAGGGTGAAGGGGCTGGTCTGATTATAGAAAACAAGGAATTTAGTAAAGCCTGTGTATTCAGGTTCTTCCTGACCTCTCTGTGTGACATCTCTTCCTTCCTTTCAGGTCAGATAACTGAGGCATAAGGGTCTTCAGGGAAGAAAGGGGGTCGGTCAAAAAGAGACCTGTCTAGGTTTCATGGCCTGCTTTGGCGGAGAATATTGAAAAAAATTAGAAAACTTGCTCCTTGGCATTGTGCCACATTTCATGGTATTATGTTCTGAACCCCATCAATATTTAAATAAGAATTCTACTTTACAATTTTAACAATGTACACTAAGTTGGGTGAAATATTTGATTAATGTTATATCATCTTGACAGTAGATTTATTATCAATATATGAAGCAATCTAAAAGATAGCATTTGTTATTATTGCAATCAAGGTCAAGTAAAATAGTCCAATATTCAGTCTGACTACCAAAACACACTATCGTATCTATTCCAAGAGACCTGGAAATTATCCCAAACTTCATGATCATAATTTCTTTTTTGTTTGTTTGTTTGTTTGTTTGTTTTTTGGTACTGGGGATCAAACTCATGACCTTGTGCTTGCCAGGCAGGAGCTTATGTCACTGAACTAAATCCCTGGCCCTTATTAATTTCTTTTTATTTTACTCATTTTCTATTTTTTTGCATGTGAGTCAATTATGTGTGTGGATGTGTGTGCATTGAGATGTCGTTAACATATAGGAAAATGTCTCAGTTGTTAATTTTAGCAAGTAATGTAGTGTTTGATGTATGGACAGATTCAGTAAATATGTTCTTGATATGCTGTAACAGTAGGAATAAATAATAACTGACTGTAAGTACCTTTCCAGCACCGAAGTTTGTGTTCTATGATTCAACACGATCTTATCAAATCTATGAGAAATAGGATGTCATGTCTATCACTTCCCAGAC